>JAGKTI010000149.1:29898-70033 GCA_018397915.1 Birgus latro
TCACATATTATATATAGAATCTAAAAATCGATTCTTGCCGAACTTTATTGTTTATGAAACTGGATAATATTTCTGTGCTGTTTGCAGCATTTTTTACTGATCATCCTGCTAAAAGTTGCCAGTACAGTATATTGTATTAAACAAATATAGTCAGTTATAGTCAGAGTTTAATAAAATCATTATATATCACAGAAAAAAATTTGATGACCCAAATCTTCAACAGTCACTCTTGAGGCACCAGGCATCTGAATAAATCCCATGGCCTCATTGATATTCCACCAAAGTAACTGTGCCATGTCTCTGTCTTACCTTCCATGCTCTCAGTCTGAAAAGGAAACCATCTGGGAACCCCGTGCCACAAAAGCCAGACAGATTGAGGTAGGAGTCTATTGGTCAAGTCTTTTGCAACGCTGGAACTGTCAGGCATCAACTATAATGCTTGGGAAATTATCAGTTTGCCTTGTATTCACATTCAGGGTATTCCATTGATTGTTCTGCACATTATTGGCATGGGTAATTTCTCTTCATTAACCCAGTTAGCCTGGGATGTCTTTTATTTTATTTTTGTCATCAGTTGATTTTGTTCTGCTTAGGATAGAGCTTTCAGGCAGTAAGGTTAATATACAACCTTCATAAACCTCCTAGAATATGAGAGGCCTTTCCTAAGTTGAATAAATTTGTCTGGTTGCATCAAAAATATACTTAAAATGACATCACTTGGATTCAAAGGGTTAACGTCACATGCAGATTGTTGTCTTCTCTCCTACTCATATAAAGTAATGTAATGCTAATGCCGGTACCTTATTGTACAGTATTTACTTCTTTTGGCAAGCAGCTGTAGAGTAGCCATTCATGCAAGTGCATGTTTGATTATGGCTTGGACATATTAGGCAGCCTAGTTTGGGCTGTGAGTTTTCTTTTTATCATGCCTGGGTTCTTAAGGTGTGCCAGAACTATTTCCCCTGTCAGTAAGTGTACAGTTTTGCCCAGTGAGTTTGGGGGCATCTTTTTCATTTTATTCTTGCCATCTGATAATTTTACTGAGCATTTGGGTAGACTTCATACTGGAGGGGTTTGATAAAGCCTTAATAAACCCTTCATTATGAGAGGTCTTTCTTAAGTTGAATAATATGATTTTTTGGCAGCAAGAATAAGCACACAAAAAAGAGGACCCCACTCAGATTCAAGGGGTTTATGAGCATGCAGTGAGGGCCCTGTGGTTGCCAGTCAGTGTATTGTGCTTGAGGTTGGTCTGGACAGCATTAAAAGGATATTTAGGCTGGTTAGAAATGGCAATAAGAACTTTCCATTGGTTTGGAATCTAAAGGAAGGGTGGAGCTTTGTGTTTTTTGCTCTGTGCATTAATGGTTATGTGTGTAGCATGGAATGACCAACTAATGTTCAGTATTTTTTTTTTTAATCCCCCCCCTTTTTTTTTTTTCAGGAACTAATTATCTTTTTCTCCTTGCAGATGCTTGGTCCTTTTAATTATTTTCACATTTTCTTGTTCTCAGTCTTAGAACAATATTGGATTGTTGGTGTTATATAGTGAAGCTTGATGTTAGTGTTTGTCTTGTTCCCTTTGTCAGGCTCCCAATGTTTGGAAAATTGCCACAGCCACGCGTATATACTTCATCCACCTCAGGCCTTCCCAGGACCCCTTCCCTCTCCAGTGTGTCTTCCTCCCCCTCCCCAACCCCTCTCTTGGCCAAGACTCCCTCCCAAACTTCTCTGAAGAGCTCAAAAACTGACCTGAATAAGCTTGATGGGTCAAAGTCTGACTTATCAAAGTCAACACCCCGGCTGGACCTGTCAAAGGTCGCTTCAAGAGTTGACTGTGGGGACAAGTCACTGCTCAAGAGGCCCCCCTCAGTCTCCTCCCTGGACTCTGAGGGTGGAGCAGCTGGAAGCCCTAGAGGAGGTCCCCAACCCACCACCCCTTCCAAGACTGCTGCTCCAACCCTCTTCCGTAAACCTGTAGTCCCTACCCCTCTTAAGGCCTCGACTTCCTCCACCTCCTCTGCCTTCGTCCCCCGCACCCAGGCCAAGTATGACCCTCCAGTACCCCCATCGGAACATGTTTTGTTTACTAACCACTGTACAGAATCTTAAACTACTGCAGGAGGCATATACATTACAGTATTGCTTCATGTTAACTTCTTTTATCTCCTTCTCTTTGGTATATTTGTACAGCATGGAACCATCTGCATTAGACTGTATAGACTGCTTCACCACAGGATGTCATGTATACAGGGAACTAGTATCCAAGTTAGATTATTGATACATGGGCAGTTTAGCTTTATTTGTTAATCATGATGCTGCTTTTTTTCTCTTTTTCTTTTTTTAAAATACAGTCTAACTAGCTTCACTTTTCATTACAGGATTTTGGTGTACATAAGTGTTAGCATTGTGCTGTAGTGCATTCTTGTTAGTCTTTGTAGATGGTTAGACAGAAGTACATGATAATTTTTGGTGGTGGTTTGGTATTGTAAGGACTTGCATAACAAATTACAGTTCTCGCATCACCAGACAAGTCTTGAGCAGGGCATACAGTAATTTGCAGATAAATTGCTGAATGCTAACTGTTTAGAGATTTCCCCAGCAAGATAACTTTTTTTTTTTTTCTCCACAGGGCTTTAGTCTTCATCCCATGAAACACTTGGCCAGGGACAGACTCGCAAGAATAATATATGACAGCAAAATATTCTCTTGTCATTTTTACATTATTGATACAGCACAGATAATTTGTACTTAGTCTAATAAGAAATCAGCTCTATATGTATTAACTCATCCAGTTCATCTTATTTACTATTGCTACATAACCCAGATTCTATAAGTATCTCAAAACTTAAGAAGGGATATGACAGAACACTTATTCATTATGCTTTCATCAGGAATATTATAACATTACTGTAAATATCCAGTAAAATGTTTTGGACATTAATGGTACCCCTTGTATGTATTCACTTTGCAGGTACTTTATATACCATCAACTCTGTCTTTTATGGAAGGAGTGGCTGTGGTCTGGCTTTTACAGACATGTTTTTCTGTGCAGCAGATTGTTTGCATTTTGCATGCAGTTGTCAGTTGTTTTGTAACACATTAAGCTTTTCAACTCGGAGAATGTTATTACCCAAGTTATCAGCAGCTAACTAGCGCCACAATTTAAGTGAAGTTCTTATTTAATGTTTAGTAACTGTCCATATGTAACTTAGCTTTCCATCAATAGCATGTTGTACTGGCTTGTACTGCTACTCAATTCTGATTAGATACTACAGTTCCCTTCATCATTACAAATAACATAAGATGATAATTTTTTGATTAAAGCCCTACCAGGTAATCCCAGTTTTGTAGAATTGGGGAGCATTAAGGTCTACTGGCAGTACCTTCCATTAGTATGTCTTACCAGTAATAATTTTACTTTACTTTTAAAGGTGTACAGGTGTATTTTACACTCACTGCAGTGATGTCACAGAAATAATTGAGTTTCTGAATGTTGGTTAGGCAGAACTTGAGAGTTGTGAATTAGTCATCTTATATGGTATGTGTAAAAATGCAGTAGTCAAATTTCGTTGTGACAGTAATATTACCAGTACCAAAGAAGGTTTTCTGAAGCTTATGAATGGTTATGGTATAGTGATATTTGAAAATGTGTTATTTGTGTGTTGTCAGATACAGTGCTACATTTTTTCCCCTCTCTTTCAACTCCCTTGGAAGTGGTGTGTGCCAGCCTCTGTAGCGTTTCTAGTAATGGGTGTAGAAGGTTAAGTGGGAAGCAGGAAACTATTTTACAGTAGTCTTATTTAGTCTATGATTAGAAAACTTAATCCATATAGTATACTAACCATTAGTTTGTTATGCATTTTGAAAAATGGTTTTTGTGTATGGGTGTTCATGAATATATGCTTGAGGCCATGCTAACATTGATTCTGCTTGTTATTTTTCAGGCTCTTGTTGTTGAATGTTATCATCTCTTGTGACAGATGTTTTGATGGCACTGTTGACTATAAAGGAAGTTTTGATGGTCATTTGCAAAGTAATGCAGATATTAAATCTTCCTATATTTTGCATAAGCAGTCTTGTAATACATAGTTTTTTATATATTGCAGTCTCTGATGATTGAATGAATGAATGTCTCATTAGTGTAATTACTGGAGATAGTATTGTAGTGATCTGACATCTGCCAATAAAATAGTTAGCAGTCATATCAGTGTGGCATGTGAAATAATATCTTGTCCATCTGCCACAAATTCCACAGACTTCCCCTGGGCAGTGCAGGGCGAGGAGTTGGCCAGAGGGAAGAAAGGTCCCCCAGCAAAGAATCTTCACCTCGTGGAGACATGAAGAAGGCTTCATCATTTATTGAGGTAAGTTTGGCATTTTGGGGATGATTGCTCTTGTATGGGAAAAAAGTTGACATTTTTGTTCTTCTGGTAGGTGTGTGTGAATCATCAAAAAAAAAAGATAAAAAAAGAAAAAAGTTGCTGATGGTAAGGCCTATTAGGGGAGCCAGGATTATGGGGTCTTGAATAATGTGTGAAGAATTGTATGACCCATTTCATCGGGTGTGCTGTTGACAGAGTTCCCTTCTTTGTGATTTCTCTGTCCTTGTGTTCTGAATCCTACTGTGCTCCATTCATGTCTGGGAGTAATGGTGATGATGATGGTGACAGGTGGTAGGTGGGAGTGCTCACCATCCACTCACCCAATGTAATGCTGCTTTGGGTGTCTGCCCTTTCCTCTCGTCCTTCCTCTTCTGTCTTTCTATCCTTCATTCTTTCCTCTTCCTTCTGCCTGTGGGTGTCTTTACACTCCCTCTTCTGTCTTTCTTTCCTCCATTCCTTCCTCTTCCTTCTGCCTGTGGGTGACTCTACACTGACTGAGAAACCAAATGGTTTCTTGTACACCAGGAAACCATTTACTATGCTGGGTGGTAATCATATAACCAAATTATGGTGCCTAGTGGTTTAGTGGGTAATTAACCCTTTCGCGCACGGTAAGTTTTATTAAGTTTCATGGCTCACGATTTTACTCCTGCGCGCGCTCCACTGGCAGCCCACGGTACGCAAATTACATGTATTCTTGCCTCATTTTTGCCACCCAAGCCTCAAAATGTTGCCCTGAAACTCACATCATCTTATTCGCCGATGTTTGTTTTAGCTGATAAGCCAAAAGAAAAACCAGAAAAATACGAATAAAAGTACACAAGGCCGCCGTGAATAAACATTTTGGAACGTTGATCTCACTTCCCAACATAGTCGTTTGAGTGTTTTCCATCATACAGAGAAATGTTATTATAAGTTTTGATAGAGAATTTCATTGGCTTTCTAATGAGGTATGTCCGGTTGCGATGCGATTTGTTGTTTTCGAGAAAATACCCCAAAACTAAAAGCCATTTTTGTAAAAAAATTGATTTTTTTTTCAGGGAGGTATACTGCAGAAGTTTTCTTGCACACCTTATGTTTTCATTACATAATCTTATGTAGAATTTCATAAGCTTTCTCCTGATACCTTTTTGTTTTGATAGGCTTCATAGTTTCCGAGTAAATCGCAAAAAACTACAGGGTACTCGTGGCCGTGGTTCACTTTCGTCATGCGTGGACAATAACCGCCTACGTAACCACAACTTTTCATTAGAGAAATTACATACTTATTGACAGAGTTAGGGAAATTACTGAGGAATTAGTTGGAGAAGAACAAGGAGGTTTTAGGAAGGGAAGAGGTTGTGTAGACCAGATATTCATTCTTAGATCCTTAGTGGAAAAGTTTCTAGAGAAGGGCAAGAAGTTGTATGCAGCCTTTATGGATCTGGAGAAAGCTTATGACAGGGTGGATAGACAAGGTTTGTGGAAGGTATTAAGAATATATGGAGTGGATGGGAAGTTGTTGAAGGCTGTGAAGAGTATGTATGAGGGTGCTAAGGCTGCAGTGCATGTGGATGGCAAACTGAGTGAATCTTTCCATTTGAAGGTTGGATTGAAACAAGGATGTGTCATGTCTCCATGGTTGTTCAATCTGTATATGGACGGGGTTATAAAAGAGATTCAAGGTCGGGCAGTCGATGTTGGACCGGCCCTAGTGAGAGAGGGCAGTGTTTGGAAACTCCCTGTACTGTTGTTTGCAGATGATACTGTGTTGTTGAGCGAAGATGAAGGGGAGCTGCAAGTCTTGGTAGATGAGTTTGGGAGAGTGTGTAAGAAACGGAATCTAAAGGTGAATGTAGGGAAGAGTAAAGTGATGGTCTTCGAGAGAAGTGAAGCCAGTGAATGTGCAGTGAGATTGGATGGGAAGGATGTGGAGAATGTGAGTGAATTTAAGTACTTGGGCAGTGTGATGAGTAAGGATGGTAGTCTGGAGGGTGAAGTGCTCGAAAGGGTGCAGCAGGGAAGGAAGGTTGCTGGTTCGTTAAAAGCAGTGATAAGAAACAGGGAAGTGAGCATGGAAGTGAAAAAGTTGTTACATGACAGTATTGCGATACCAACTCTGACATATGGAAGTGAAGCTTGGACCCTGTTGGAAGGACAGAAGTCAAGAGTGAGAGCAGTGGAAATGGGTTATTTAAGAGGAGCGTGTGGAGTCACATGGAGAGACAGACTAACAAATGAGGAAGTGAAGGAGCGTTGTGGTGTTGTTGAGGATGTGATGGGAAGCGTTAGGAGAAGCATGTTAAGGTGGTTTGGGCATGTGGAGAGGATGGAGAGTGAAAGACTGACGAGGAGAGTGTATGTGAGTGAGGTGGAGGGGGCGAGAGGGAGGGGGAGGCCGAGGATGAGATGGAGGGATGGAGTGGAGAGGTATATGAGAGAGGGGGGTGTGAGTTGGGAGCGTGGTAGTGAAATGGCAGGGGACAGAGTGACATGGAGGCAATTTGTTTGTGGCCACCCCGTGCGGGATTGAGGCGTCTGGCAATAGATAGATTGACATAGTTATTTCCTGTACGTATGTAGAATTCACTGATCTTTATCATGGTTCTTACAGGAAATTGATACGTTTAATAATTTTGGAGTAAATGGACGACAAAGATAGAACACTCTTCCTCGCCCGCAAGCGAGATAAAAACGCTCAATTTCCCTGCCTCACGAATACTTACATATTTTCGCTCGTTACGTTTTATTATTATTCCTTTTTACTCAAATTATACACGAGAAATATCATAAGCTCTTTGATAGTGCTCTCAGTAACTCGACATTTCCACTAGTCTTTTTGCTAAAGCTGAACTTTCTTCCATCTCATATGTGTATATGTAAAAAACAATACTTATTTGGGAAAAAAATCTAGAAATGTAGAAACAGGTCAATGTACAAATCAACAAAATATGGATAACTCACTTGCTCCAGAGGTGTTGAGCTGCTGGCAGGAACTTGAAGGGATTGAAGATGAGTTAGGTAGTGTGTGAGTTTTGTGTGTGTTCATGGGTGCATGAGTGAGTGTGAGTGTGTGTGTGTGAGTGTGTGTGTGTGTGTGTGTGTGTGTATATGCGTGTGTGTATGTGTGTGTGTGTGGCGTATTCTCTGTTCCTTGCACCACGTTTGCCTAACACATATGATGCACACAATAGATTTCTCCACGAACATTCGCTGCACGACATACGTGTATAATGTCATATATGTGTCGCTGTGTGGCGTATTTTCTTGTCTCTGATTATTACGTAACTTTCCGCTGTCAGTCAGTGCACGCAATATTTCTCGGTGAACACGCGCTGCACTGTTTTATACGTATATTTCACACTGAACCATATGCAATATAAAACACTATCACATGATTCCATCCCAGCCTCTTCTGTTATTCCCCTTCCCTACTGTATGGTGTAAGAGACTGCCTGTTCCCTTAGCAATTAATCCATATGTCTATGTTATCTCTATGGCATAACATAATGCCGGCTATGGTAGGTCAGTTAATTCACTAATCCAGGCACTATATGTTTCACAGATGTAAGTAATGGCTTCACTATAAGAGTAAAATACATCATTTTACGGGCAGGGTGAGTGGAAACCCCGCTATAGCAAACCAGACTCTGCCTCTAGGCCTAACAGCTGATAACGGGCCCCAATGCTTTACAAACAATATATCTATGTTCAGTAGACACAATCACTTCACAGTATAGTAAAAAACACTGTACAGTCACAATATTTCAATAATGGCTTCAGAATCGGGTGGGAGGGGGAAAATGGCAGATTTAAAGGGACAACACAACACAGCACGACCCTGCTGTCTGGTTGCTAGTGGAGCACTGAGATTTTATCACTACGTACAGGCACATAGGAGTCATTGCAGTGTTGCCAAAGTCTTACCTTGGGAGAGACACGTGGCTGCTAGAATGCTACAAAATTTGATGCAAATCGACCGAAAACTTATTTTTTGGTTAATTTTTTTTTGCGTTTTCACGCGATTTGTGGTCCTGTGCTTTTGCACACCACACCACATGTAACGCAAATTGCGGTACCGTGCGCGAAAGGGTTAAGGTGCTTCAATCAGATTGAGCCTGTGTAGGTTTATATCTATGGGATGGTTGGGGTTTATTGCTCATGAAATGCCACTCAGGGATGAGTGAGGCTGGTAACTCTCATCGTAAATGTCAGGACCAACAAGCCTAGCCCCGGGGTCCTATGCTCCTCATGGGGCAACATAGGATTGGATGATGGATGGATGGATGATGATGATGATAGGGCGATGATAATGATGTACGGCGTCTGAAGTAAGCTTAAAAGGGCTTGTGGAAGTGAGTTTTGATCGTGGAATAAGGTAAGGCTGTAGAAATGAGCATGGATTCAAAAATGAAGGTAATGTATGAATCCTGAGACAAGAGTTGTAAGAATGTAACATTGTGCTGGTATTAATTCTATGTTAAGTGTAATGGCTATGAGAATTGTGAAACAGGTTCTGCAAGTACTGTATGGGTGATGGCAGAGGAAATTACTTTGGATTAGTGATTTTAGTTGAGAGAAATAAAACTACCCTGAGAAAAGTGGAAGGTAAAAGAAGGAACAGTAGGGTAAGAAAAATAAAAAAACACAGTGCCTTGATGGTAGGACACTTCTCTTTTGATGTGCTTGTGTCCTGAGCTGAGGGTATGGGTGCTGTTAGTATGTTGATTCATATACTTGTACATGTTTGCTCCTTGTCAGTTCATATTGAAAACATACAGTATATGAACTAATAATCATGCATAGCTGTTACAACATGATTAACTTTCACTTGCATCACTCTGTTCTGTACAAGCATCTCTACTTTATTCATACTTCTGTAGAGTGGAGAACAGTGAATTGTGGCTGTGACTCTTTTTCCAAGGAGAGGGTTTAGTCCTGCAGTGGACCTGATATGGATTGTAACTATTAAATTATGTTAGTAATATGGCAGATAGGGAGTAGAGTTCTTAGGAAAGGGCTTGGGTAGGGATTTTGTGGGATAGTTGAGGAGACTGTAACTGAAGACAGAGAAGTTCAAAGAAAGAAAAGAGAGGGAGAAAATATATACATATATATTATTAAGAAGAGAGAATAAGTGGAGTGTGATTGAGAAGAGAGTGGGAGAAGGAATTCTGAAGCAAATTTCTTAGGTTAAGCTATAGCTGTCATTGTATCTTTGCTATCCTGCGTGCTTTTTCTATTTTCAGAAGTATATATACTATATATATATATATGCTCAGTGTCTGGTGGCTATTCTATTCTATTCTTGTGGTCTTGTTCTTGTGATGTATATGTACAAGGCAAAATATTGCTCAGTAATCGGTATCTCTTTCAGGAAATAATGTGCCCATTGTATTTATAATATTTGTAGTTACTTGTGATGAAGTCCTGTTGATGATTCTGTTCATATGTGTTTGTCTGGTGTCTGGTGTGCTGTCATTTTATCATACTCTGTGGGTGTGCTGTAGAGTATGCTGTCTTTCTCAATTTGAAAGACTGGATATTTGTATGCTGAGGGGATTGTGCAATGATGAGCTTTCATGCACTTTTCAGCTCCAGTAATGGTGCAATAGAAACAGTATGTTATGGATGTGTGTGTGTGTGTGTGTGTGTGTGTGTGTGTGTGTGTGTGTGTGTGCACTAGGTGTAAACTGTCACTTCCCACACTTTGCTAGCTCTCTGCAACCCCATGCTAAGGCTGCTTCAACTAGCTCAACCCGCTGCTAATCATCGTACACGCAGGACTATCTCACTAACAGCATAGGCCTAGCACGAATCTCTTGCTGAGCATAAACAACTCATCAATTGCTTTTACAGTGTGTCCTAACTTGCTAATGCTATTTTCCTTACTGACAGCCTGAGCTTGCCTTATTGAAGACTAATTCAGTAAGAACTAATCAGTGTTTGATAGTAATGGACTGTAAAGTATACTGTAACTAAATTACAGTATTTGAATGAGGATTGGCACCATTGGCACAGTTTGTGATAATCAGTATTGTTTTGAGAAAAGAATTGTTTTGTTTTTTGTATAACTTGATTGTTAATCACCTTGCTGCATAGAACACTGTATTATGATAAAGTCACATGTATCAGAGATTTATAAAGAAAATAAAACTATAGAAAGGGCATTATATATCCATACAGGAGCTGACTAGCAATCTTGAACTTCATTATCTTTTTTAGCAAGCAGAGACTTTAAATACTGGTACACCTAGATGTACTTCAAGTTATACATTACAGATAGACATACCGGTAGAATCCAGGATACACAACAGATATCTTCATTGATATGTAATAGATGTCACACACATGGCACTTTGACATCAAAATGATGTCCCCTGGCCTTCTTGCTCAGTTGTTGATGTAAATGACAGCACAAGTTTATAGCCAGAGTTAATAGTTCAAAAGCCTGGAGCTTTAGGTCATGAAACCAGACTTTTCCCTGTTTAAGCACTGATAATGTAGTTTATTACAGATTTGATAGTGTGATTATTGTCAGTATATGATTAAATCTTTACTGTAAGTGTCCATTTTTCAAGAATTAATAAATTAAAAAGGACATCCCCCAGATTTAGAGGATTAATTATTTTTCCAAAGTGGGATAACTATAGGCTGTCCAAAATTTTCAGTCAAGGTGTTAACATATGAGTGATGTTTAGAGTGAATTTGAGAGTGGAAAACATTTTGCAGTTTGGCAGAGTTTATTCAGTCACTGATATACAGTACACATATTCATTTTTGTTTTATAAGTTTTCATAGGAAGTAATAAGGTCGTGTGCTACCGTGGGTCATATGTATGGTGTATGTTTGTGGTTCTGAGAAGGATTTGGATGATATTTGCTTGTTTCAACTGATTGTTGTCAAGAAGAAATATATTTTGATTATTGTTTCAGAATGTCAGTTTTACGGATATTACCAGCTGTAATGAGCTAAGATGATGCATACAGTAGATTCTTGATTTTCAGTACATGCCCTATTTACAGAGAGATTCCAAATTTTTCCAGATGATTAGAAGAAACAATAATTTACTTAATTTTTGGTAAATTTGTATCCCTTTGAATCCAAGTGATGTATTATTTTAGTTTATGCTTGCTACCTCCAGAAATTGTTGGTTTGGAGTGACTTACAGAAAAGATGTCTGCAGGGTTATTGGGGTAATACCAAAGATTTGTTTACAGCCATTACTGTGGGCAACAAAAGCCCTATCACCTTTCCTGCTCTCTCTTCCTCTGTGTAAAAAAAAAAAAAAAAAAATGAATCCTCAGGAAGCAACATCGGTGACTTTACAGAGCAGTGTAATAAGAGTCATTTACTTTGGATTCATGAGACAAATTTTCAGTTCATGAAGAGAAAAGCATAAGTGAAAGAACTTTTATCACTGTCATGATTGCAAGTTTGCTAACACTTTGTTGCTAGCTGAAGTGATGGAAGGTTATTCTGTCTATTTACAGCCATTTATGATAACAGTATGAAGCACACATGAAAATGAGTGTAGCATTATGAAGAACACAAGAAAAAGAGTTTAGTAATATGAAGTACACAAGAAAAAGAGTATGAGAAGGAAGGATTCACTGATATTTGAAAGGAATGATAAATATGAAAGGCATGACGTATTGCTAACAGGGGATTATTGGCGAACCTTTTCATGTGATAGTACAGCACTTCTTGTCCCAGTCTAGGGGTATGGCAGCTCCAGTGGCCAAAACTTGTAAGAACCCTTTTGGCCTCTGTAGCTCCTTCAGTTTCTGATATTTTCAGTTTGTATTGTAGCTACCCCTCCAGACAGTCTTATTCAGCTTAGGGAGAAACATATGGTTGTGAAGAGATGAGCAGAGATTACTTCTAATCCCCGCACTATAGAAATCTCTCCATAGTTGAACAATATACAGTACACACTTGTTATACAATTGCTTATAGTGGTACAAACTTAAAGTGGCGCGTTGGGTGGGGCCGGACCCTGAGTACAGTGTTGCTACGTTCTCTCTCTCTCTCTCTCTCTCTCTCTCTCTCTCTCTCTCTCTCTCTCTCTCTCTCTCTCTCTCTTCTGTGGGATGTGCGTCTCCAATTTTGTTTCTTTTATGAGTGACTTATAAACTTGTGCTTTCATTTCTTTCTTTTGTTTTTATTAAATCTAATTAGATTTTTAAAAAATATTATTTTTTACANGCAATAACAAACTTTTTTTTTTTTTTACTTCACAGTGGCTTATTTACAGAAAAAAATGGGCCAGATAAATTTTATTACACAATGCACCACTGCATGGTTTGTTTGGTTATTTTAGTACAGTATCCCATCATCTTCTGTCATTATGCAGGTACTGATATACCACCATAGTGGTACAAACTTAAAGTGGCACGTTGGGTGGGGTCGGACCCTGTGTACAGTGTTGCCACGTTTTCCATTCTCTCTCTCTCTCTCTCTCTCTCTCTCTCTCTCTCTCACCTGTGGTATTTTAAGATATATTTTGGGCTATTTTCTTTTACATTATATTGTACATATTGTAAATTTTACTTTATTTCCACACCACCCAGGAGGTAAAAGTCTTGTAAGGAGTGGGCTGGCTGAGCTGTCATTCTGTCTGTGTCAAGGTCACAAATGAGTCTGACACGAGGAAGCTTTCCCCAGCTGAGACTCGGTCTTTGTGTTGCCAGTCACGAGGGTTTAATGTTTTTTTTTTTTTTACTAAGAAATTGGAATATTTTTACTTATATTCCTGCACATTATCTTATAATCATAATTGTGACATTATTACCCACCCCAGATACGGTAAAAGCAGATAAAAGTGACAACATTTTTTTTTAGCAACGCTGTTAAATATTTATGCCACGTTTCTGTATTGCCGTATAAATATTTTATGCATAATAAGTTTTCTGTTCTTCCATATATTATAATACAAATGTTAAAATTGCATTCATATATGTTTACCTTATTTGCGATGCCTTTTACAAATATAACAGCCGTTTCACATCCCGGGTTTGGGAAACTTAGCAAGACTGTACACAGGGTCCGGCCCCACCCAACGCGCCACTTTAAGTTTGTACCACTATAGTATTGTATACAATAATTCGCTTATGCAGTTAGTAGGAATTTAGGTTTGTACCACTATAGTATTGTATACAATAATTCGCTTATGCAGTTAGTAAGAATTTAGGTTCTTTTTTTTAATTTTTTTATTTTTTTTCCTCATGCAGTTGCTGTGATGCACAGTGTCTCATTATATGATTTTTTTCTCACATACTATTGTTGCAACGCTAGGTTCATTATGGCATCAGTTGTTATATGATAGGTTTTCAAAAAAGTGCCACCCAGCCAAAAAACAAGGTTGTGCTGTGTAGTGGAATTAGCAAGGATATGTGTACTTTAATAGATGTCACTAGATTCAGTGGGTTACTGTATAGTGGTCATATGAAACTGGAACTCCTGCCTCAATTGATTTGTGTCCCAAAAGATGGGAGAAGTAATGCTTTGGATTATTCCACTGCCTGTGAATATGGAAAACAAGATCAACTTGATGATGATGATGGTGGTATTGGTGGTGATGGTACTGACAAGATTGTACTACAGTTGAAGTTTTTTCTTAAATGGAGATTGCCAGAATTAATAGTTTTCATTTGTTATACATGAACCTCTGCATACTTTACAAATAAAAGTACAGTACCATATTTAGGATCTGGTGTATATCTGCTGATGTTTTACAACCTTTTGATCATGCTGAAGGAGACCCTTGTTGTACTTATTAAAACTTGCTAGTTTTTTCACTGGTGCACTGTCTGCCTTACTTATTTTACAAAATGGTTATTGATGAAATGTTATCCCTCATTCAAACCTCCCCTATTTGTCACATCTTAGGCTGGCTTTTTGAATTTTAAATGTTACCTTCCCTGTTTATACCCATTTTTGATCCTGCACCAATTTTGTGTCAGTTCAAGATGATGTTCAGCTTCTCGTTCACCCAGTTTCAATTGAAGATTTTAAAATCCTGGCCCCATCAGTCTGGTGTTGTGTTTTATTGATTTGTTTATCCTTCCTCCAGATTAGTTTATTCTGCTTTGAGGAGACCTCTTGTAGTGAAGGATTGTATGAAGTCTATATCAAATCTCTCTAGTTTGAAAAGCCTTTCCAGAGTTTAATAAAATTGTCTGGAAGAAGCAAGAATAAGGTGAAATACATCGTCAGACTGAGAGGCTTAATAGTCTCTATCACAGCTTTCAATGGCTCTTTACAAAGTCTGTTGAGATGTTCCCTTTTTCACTAATATAATCCATACTACCTTCTTATAATTTGATGGGGGTGTTCCCTCTTTCCTTGTAATGTACTGTAATCCACACTGGCTTTTTAAAAATTTGAAGTGTTTCCTTTCTTGCTTGTACTTTTAATGTCCACCATGGCTGTTTTGTCAGATTTGATGTTTCCATCTTTAGTGTGTCACACCAAATATTAAATACTGTCACAGGGCCTCACCCTCTTGATATAAGCATAGAGAGCCTTATGTAATACTAAAGTCACTGATTTATTTATTTATTTTTTTTGCTTAATTTTTTGATGTGTTCGATTGAAAACAAATGCAACCTTTCCTCTCTCTCTCCCCCCTGTTTCCTCGCTCGTTGTTGTCGTGGGGGGGCTTCGGAGACATCGATTGGGTCTTGATGAGTGGGGACCTATGGTGGGGTTTCTTGCCTCTCCCCCCCCTCCTTGG
This sequence comes from Birgus latro, assembly GCA_018397915.1. Taxonomy (NCBI): domain Eukaryota; kingdom Metazoa; phylum Arthropoda; class Malacostraca; order Decapoda; family Coenobitidae; genus Birgus; species Birgus latro. Next base: position 45,001 of record JAGKTI010000149.1, read on the forward strand.
GTCCCTGTCGCTGCCTCAACTAATTTGGGAGGCCTTTTTTTTTTTTTTTTTGTTTTTTTTTTTTTTTTTTTTTTTTTTTTCTCCCTGTCATCGCCAGGTAGTGGAGGTCTACTGGTGATGTTCCAGTCTACGCCCCTTTTGTCATCTTGGGTGAGACTGTCTCCTCCCCACGTGTTTGCTGTGCGTGGCGTCCCATGTATTCCCTGCGCCCCTCTATCTGGGAGTTGAGTTCACCATGGGGCAGGGTGTAGTTCCCTGTGGTGGACAATACGCTCCTTTGGTAGCGGGGTTGGGGTAAGACGGGCGGTCCAGTGTGGCCCCGCTGGGCAAATCGGCTGGCCCTGTGTTGACCCAGTCAACCTTGGCTAGGGTCAAGTGGGCACTGTTTGGTGGGCACCGTATTGGTCCGCGGCTGCCACTTCACACCAAACAGTGTCCGCGTATACCTCTTCCGCTATCCCTGAGGCTGTTGGGTGAGTTTGACCCAACATCAGCCTCCCCTAGTTGGGCTCCGTGGTGGGTGGGGGGTGGGGTGGTGAAAACTACCAATACTTTTTTATGAGTACTACTTCTACTACTACTGGCTCGATTACGGTGACGACCCAGGACTCGCTTTTGACCGTGGCCTCAACTTCTTCCCCTCCTCCTAAAAGTTCAGTTACAATGAACACGCCATCCGCCATACCTACTGTGTCTTCCACTCCTCCAGCTTCTGTTCTGTCTACCTCAATTAGCCCCTCTACTATTATCACACTTCATCCTTACCTTCCTCCTTCACTTCCTGTCTCTGTTACTTCTATGTCCTCTACCTCTCTCTCCAGACCTCATCCTTCTTCGTATGTGCCAGCCCCTTCCCTCACTTCCTCTATGTTTGATACACAGACATGGTCAAAATTTTTTAATATCCCTGATGCATCTGATGACCTCTCGCTCCACCTCTCTCTACTTCGACAGGTAGGCAGGGATGTCACCTTCTCGGCTCGTCTGAATGGTTCCCGCCTCCTTGTCGTTCACAATGCCGCCCAAGCCGAGAAGGTGGCATCACTAGTCAACAGCTCAGGTCAACCCATCTCTGTGTCCCCAGATATTCAACTTAATTCGTCCACTGGCACTGTCCGTTTACCATCATCAATGTCCTTCGGCCAGAGGCCTTTCGCAGAATGCTCCACAGACATAGAGCTAATCCTCTCAGAACAGCATCACCCAATCCGTTCAGTACATTGTTATACAATTCCTCCTCGCGGACGCCGACAAGAACCAGCCAATATTGTTAAAATAGTCTTTTCTTCTCGTGACTTACTGTCCACAGTTATTATTGGGGGCACTGTCCTCCAAGTACGTCAATATATTCCGCCTCCTCACCAGTGCACATCTTGTTGGCGCTTTGGCCACCCCGCCAAATACTGCCGCTCATCTGCAGTTTGTGCCAACTGTGCACTGGCCAGCCATGCCTCTTCAGACTGTGTTACCACCATCCGGTGCTGCCCTAACTGTCGTGGTAGCCATTCTGCCACCCACCGACAATGTCCCGTCTACCTTTTTGAATCGGAAGTATCTACTATCCGTTCGAAAACTGGCCTTTCCCTTAGTGAGGCTCGTCGCAGAGCTCGCAACCTCAGTCACCATCCTAACGTTACCTACGCACGTGTAGCCCATCCTTCTGCCATAGTAACTTCCAGTCTCAGTACTACTACTACTTCCCCTTCTGCACCTGTCTCTGTATCTACTGCCCCCTCTTCCTCTCCTCTCTCCTCTCGTCTTCTCACCTCTCACTCTGTCTCTACACCTGTGACTTCAGTCTCTCCTTCTCTTCCTCCCAGTACTCTTGTTTCCACCTCTTCCTCCTCTCAGCTGCACCCCCCCTCTACCTCAGACCTTCCCGTACAGACTCCTCTTGTTCCTATCTCTAATTCTTTCTCTGTTTTAGATTCCTCTACCCCTTCCTCCTCTCCAGCTCCTTCTTTACCTGTTCCTTCTCCTTGTCCTTCCCCCTGTTCACAACTTCGTCCCTCCTCTCACTCCTCCACTTCTGTTACTCAGACCCGCCGTTTGGCGCCCCTGGCCCAACGCAACACTCGACCCCCACCCTCCTCTAATAGTAAACGCAGTTTGTCCACCGCATCAGACTCTAAGGCCTCTCCTGCCCATCCTCCTCCTTCTCCAGCTCGTAAAGTCCGGGCAACAAATTCCCGCCCCTCCCGATCGACACACACTGCCTCGTCAAAACCTGTATCACAGCAATCTCTCCAGTCACATCCTCGGACCGCCCACACCAAACCCTCAGGCGATGACGACAGTGAAACTATTCCCAAGATTATGGATTATATTTTAACTTCCATGCCAAATTCAGTAGCCAATGCTGTATCCTCTCCTTCCATTTTCTCTGTTGAAATTCATCCTGTACCTCCTGACCTCCCCTCCACTCCTCTCCCTCCTTCCTCTCCCTCTCCTTCTCCTTCTATCCCTTCCTCCTCTTTGCCCCACTCCTCTTCCACTTCTCACAGTACTCCTTCCCCTTTGTCTCTCCCCATGCCTCCAGGCTATAGAGACCATTCTGCCCATCCACCAATTTCACCTTCTATTCTTATCCCTACTATCGTAACGACTCGGTAATATATATTATTATTCTGTATTGTATTTTAATTCCTACGTCATATTTTTTACTTCCTATGTCATATATTTTACTTCCTATGTCATATATTTTACTTCCTATGGATTATATTTTACTTCCTGTTTATTATATTTTACTTCCTGGGTACTATATTTTATCATTAGTATTAATTTCCTTTTACCTAAACTCTGCTTTCCTGTTGGGTTTTACTTTCTTTGGTTTTTTAACATGTCTATTTTACAATGGAACATACGAAGTTTTACAGCCCATCGCAATGACCTCTGCTGTCTTCTTTCAGTTCACTGTCCTTCTTTAGTTTGCTTACAAGAACCCCGTTTATCTTCCCCTCCGGTACCTATACCTGACTATTGTTTCTTGTTCTCTCCTGCTTCTCTTTCTGTTACAGCTATCTTAGTCCACCATACAGTTCCTCTTGAACGTCTGTCCATTAACACCACCGTCCCATGTCATTTTATTCGTGTGTTTCTTGGACGTTGGATTACGGTGGTTTCGGTTTATTTCTCTCCCTCCCAGCCTATTGACCTCTCTGCCTTATCTCTTTTATTACCCCAACTACCCACCCCAGTTTTATTGGTGGGGGATTTTAACTGTCGCCATGTTTTATGGGGCGATGATGTTACTAATTTGCGTGGCCGTCGCCTTGAGTCTTTTATTTTTAACGCAGATTTATCCTTATTGAATACAGGAGCTTCAACACATTTTGACGCTACAACTCATACCTTCTCCTGTCTAGATCTCTCCCTGTGCTCCCCTTCCCTTTCTTTAGATTTCCACTGGGCTGTTCTTTCTTATATTGTATATAGTGATCACTTTCCTATCAAACTTACTCTAACTACATATTGTCCCGTAATTAGACCCCCTCGATGGTGTTTTCCGAAAGCTGACTGGCCGTCATTTACTTCACTAACTATTCCTTCTGTACCTCCTTCTTCCTTCTCTGCTGTTTTAGACATGCTCACCTATTTTAATGTGTTAGTTCTAAGTGCAGCTTTGACTGCGATTCCTAGGTCGTCCCGTCCTTTTGCTTCTAAGTGTGTACCTTGGTGGAATTCGGATTGTACTGTGGCTCTTCGTGTTAAATGTGCATGTTGGAAGAGCTACCTACGTAAACGCAACACCCAGTATGAACAGAGTGCACTTCTAATGTTTAAAAAGGCCCACGCTTCTCTTCGTAGGACAGTTAAACGGGCTAAACGCCATAGCTGGAGATTATACGTTTCCACCATTACTACAAATACACCCATTGCTTCCATTTGGAAACGTATATGCAAAATAGCCGGTAAACATCTTCCCATGCCTTCCCCTGTCCTCCATTTGGATGGGGAATCAGTCGCAGATGCTCGTTTAGTTGCTAATGGCTTAGGTCTTCATTTTAGTAATGTTAGTAACGGTTCTCATCTCTCACCTGAATTCCATGCCCTTAAAACTGCTACTGAATGTACGCCAGTTGTCTTCCAGCTGTCGTCTAGTCAGTCGTATAATGCGCCTTTCACTCTCCATGAATTGTCCTCAGCCCTTCGTCTTTGTAAGAACACTTGCGAGGGTCCTGATGGCATACACTATAATATGCTCCGTCACCTTTCCCCCCAGGCCCTGGCCCTATTATTAATGATATATAATCGTATCTGGACAGAGGGTGTCTTTCCTCCCTCTTTTCGTAATGCTGTCATTCTCCCATTTCTTAAGCCAGGAAAGCAAGGCCATGCCCCTCAAGATTATCGCCCCATTGCTCTTACTAGTTGTCTTTGCAAATTGTTCGAGCGTATGATAAATCACCGTCTTATGTGGCTCCTAGAATCCAAACAACTTTTGTCCCCTTCACAGTTTGGCTTTCGTAAAGCTCGCGGTACCTTAACTCCCCTCCTAAATCTGGAGACATATATCAGCTCAGCTTTTGTCACTCGGCAATCTGTGATCGCAGTGTTCTTTGACCTTGAGAAGGCTTATGACACAGCTTGGCGCTATCATATTTTACGCACAGTTCGATCTTGTGGGATTGATGGTAACCTTGGGGTTTTCTTAAAGAATTTTCTATCATCCCGTTTCTTTAGAGTCTGTGTTCAGCATACTTATTCAGATCCCCTCCCACAATATAAAGGTGTCCTCCAAGGCAGTGTTCTTAGCACTACTCTCTTTTTATTGGCAATTAATGGGATTGTATCCTGCCTCCCAGTTGGTGTCTGCTCTTCTTTATATGTAGATGATTTTTCAATATAGGCCTCAAATTCTGACATCTCTGCCCTTGGTGCTCTCATTCAACGTGCGGTTTCTGCTGCCTCAGAATGGGCTACTTCTCATGGCTTTCGGTTCTCTCCTCTTAAGTCTCATGCTATTACTTTTACTCGCTCACATCTTATTTCCCAACCACCTCTTTTTCTCTATGGCTCTCCTCTCCTGTACAAAACCTCTGCTTCCTTTCTTGGCCTTCTTTTCGATTCCCGTCTCACTTGGAAGGATCATATTGCCTCCTTGAAAATCTCAGCCTTGCAACGCCTCCGTCTCTTACAAACTTTGTCTCATGTGTCGTGGGGTGCTGATTGGTATACTCTCCTTCGGCTCCATATTGTTCTCGTTCTCTCCAAACTTGATTATGCTTGCCAAGTTTATTCTTCCGCTTCAGACACCGTCCTCTAACAACTTGATTCTGTGCATCATCACGGTCTCCGTCTGGCACTTGGCGCTTTTAAATCCTCCCCAGTTGAGAGTCTGTATGCTGAATCAGGAGTTCCATCACTTTTCCGCCGTCGTGCTCTACTTTCTCTTCGTACTTATGCTAAGTTGCACTGTTTTCCTCATACTCCTTCTCTGCTTCCTCCCGCTCCTGACTTAGACATGTTTTCCAATCCTAGAACCAAACCACCTTTTGCAGTTCGAGCTCGTACTCTCCTCTCGCATTCTTCTCTTGCTATTAGTAATGTTTTTTCTTACCGCACATGTCTTTTTCCCCCCTGGCTACTTCCGCGACCTCACATTTGTTCTTCCATTTTCCCCTATTCCAAGTCCAATTCTTCTTCATTCATTCTCCGTGCTCGGTTTTCTGACCATCTCTCCCGCCATTCCTCTGCAGTTCCTATATACACTGATGGTTCAAAAACTCCGGAGGGTGTTGGCTTCGCGATCCTCTTTCCTGACACCTTTTATCATTTTAGTCTTCCTACCTATGCAAGTGTTCTAACAGCAGAGTTATATGCCCTCTGGTTTGCGTTGCGGTATATTTGTCGTGCCTCCTCTCCCTCATTTGTAATATTCTCTGATTCATATAGTGCGCTATCCCTTCTTCAGTCACCTTCTGCTTCTCATCCTTTAGTCCTTCGTATCTTGAATGGTTGTTCCGTATCTCCTCTCGTCATAAAACAGTCCAGTTCTGTTGGGTTCCAGGACATGTGGGCATCGCAGGCAATGAACGTGCTGATCAGTTGGCTCGCATGGCTGTTGCCAAAGATGCGTCTCCTTCCTTCCTCATTCCAGTCTCTGATTTTCTTCCTGCCCTAACTTCCTTCCTTCAGCACCGGTGGCAGTCTTGCTGGGACTCTATCACTAATAATAAACTACGTGTTGTTAAACCATCTATTTCTCCTTGGCTAACCCCTTGCCACCGTAGTAGGAGATGGGAGACTGCTTTAGCTCGTCTTAGAATTGGTCATACTAGACTTACCCACTCATATTTGATGTCTGGTGGTCACCCTCCCCTCTGTACGCATTGCAATACCATTCTCTCTATACGTCATATTTTCCTCGACTGTCCTCTTTACACTGTACAGCGACGTATTTCCTTTCCTTTTTTGTCTTCCCTCCAGCGTCCTCCCCTCCTTTCAGATTTTCTGTGAGAATCATCATATTTTTCCTGTCATAATATCATGTCCTTCCTTACCTCTATTGGTCTTCTTTCCGACCTCTAGCTCCATTCCTGACGTCACTAACCCCATCTGTGATATGATATACTTTTTCCATTGACTCAATTTCTTCACAATGCCGTGTCTGTATTTCCGGCCCGACCAGCATACATAACTTGTAGCCGATGATCTGGCTTTGTGCTGGATTTTGGCACTAGGTACCTATTGTTCTTCTTCTCTCTCTCTCTCTCTCTCTCGCTCTCTCTCTCTCTCTCTCTCTCTCTCTCTCTCTCTCTCTCTCTCTCAACCAAAGTTCATTCAAACATGACTGCTGCAACTTCAGATTAGTACTTGACCAAAACTCATATTAATAACAATGTTGCATAGGGATAAGAATGTAAGAACACTATTCGTTCTGTATTTGTTACTGTACAGTCATAAGAAAAAGTATCGTTACCCCCAGGAGTGTTCGATGCGAATTGTACGTTAGCTGGGCTATGTGGGCGGATCCTTGCTGTTTGCCCCTCTCCTATCTAGTGTTGCCATATCACAATCCCATTACAAGAGTTGGAATAGTGAGCAAGAATGAGCCATATGGTGGGGAAATATAGGACATTTTTGCTTTACCCTGAGTGCCTCACAGGGATTAATAATGAAACTCAGCATGTTTATTATTTTCCTACAATTCAACACTTATTATCTATACAGTACAACTAATAAATTATTTTTAAGGGTATTAAATCTATAGGCATCAACATTTTTTTTTTTTTTGTAAATGATAGTCTTGCAGGGGTGCACGAGTTCATTTGTTTGCTTTAGATGGGTGGTTAAATGCTTCAGATGGATGCTTCAGATGTCTACAAGCTGTTTTGGAAGCAGGGGGGTGGGTATACAAAATATTAAAGGAATGAGACTGAACATGTATTATTATTTTCCTTCTACACAACATTTATTATATGTAGAAAGCAGTACATATCATTATTTCATTGAAATTCATTAACTTGGCTTGCATCGGCTGAATTACTATCATACATCTGGCATGGGTGCACATACTCATTGCCCGTTTGCATGTGTGTTGCCGACTCAACATCATTCTGTTATACTGTATTTTTATTTAATGAATTTGGTGCCGGACAATAAAACGTATTGTCTCTACGCACAGAGGCCAAACGATCTAATTAGCTTTTATTACCTCTAGCACAAATTCTGATATCTGTGTTTCACATAACCGACATTGATGGGTTTGCGGTACAAACTTTCCTGTCCCGTCATTCCACAGTACTTCGTCATAGTGCATAGCTCTGAAGGGTAACGAGACTTTTTCCTATGACTGTACATGGCAATTCATAAGGGGGATAAATTTTTATATTGGTTAACCATATCATTCTGAGAATGTATTTTTCTCTTGATTCTTGCTACCACTAGACAATTTTATTCATCTTAGGGGAAACATCGTACTGTGAAGGGATTAATTAAAGCTATATCCCATCCCCCTACTGAGAATTTATGCCAAGGTGAGTAACATACTTTGGAGATGGTAGGAACAATACAAATTACATTACTGGCCTGAAGAGGTTTAGGAACAATATAAAAGTACATTACTGGCCTGAAGAGGTTAATCTTATTCATGGATATTCATTCACAACGGGCAGTTGCATTGAACACTGCTTAAGAATTGATGCTGATTTTGTGTTTCCTTTGCTTTTCTTTCGCTTAAATGAGTATTTATTTTGCAGTTACTGGAGGTGATTGTGGATCATTGTACAGTGCTGTTTAAAGTGTAATGTTTTGCTTTTATGAATTTTTTATACTCACAATTGGGTACAAATGCTCCATTTTATTATGTTTTGCTTTTATGAGTTTCTTATACACTCATATTTGGGTATAAACGCTGCATTTTATTAATTATTCTCTAATGTACACAATTTCTGATAATTTGTTTGAGAGAGTTGTGGGATTCTTTGGTCAGAGTTTAGTCTCATACCATTTTCGCCTCACCAGCTCTGCTAATGCAAGAGTTATCAGTGTTACAGTCAGTTTCACCGCAACCATGGTGTTCCTGTCTGCGTCGCCACAGCACCATAGTTGTTGCCTGAATTATAAACACAACACCGATACTGCTTTATCGTGACATCATTGTGCCATTAATTGATCAAATGATAGAATTGTGCCCACATGTGGAAAGGTTGTATATTGCAAAGATAAAGCAGTTTCAGCCCATCCCTGTTCATGTCTGAATAGATCTAATTTGGGTTGCATCTTCTTCATTAACAACCTTTCCATAGGTGGACACAGTTCTTCCATTGATACAGCTGTATGTACAGTGGCAGTTTTCTGGCATTTGAGATTCTGGTTGACAAAGAACTTGCAAAACTAAAAAATATGTGGAATAGCAGGAAGACAATACTGTTTGTTCAGTTTCATTGTTCCTGAAATTACACTTGACTTTTGCCATGCCGGTATGTTCTGATGTGCAATATTTCACTTGCAGCTTTTAAGATACTGGTAATGCAGTATTATAACTGCTTTAGTTAAAGTAAGCAGTGTTTTAAGATTTTTAGATTAATTAAAGTAAGCAGTGTTTTAAGATTTTTAGATTAATTAAGTATACCAGATTTTATGAAAATGTAAGATTTCAAAATGTAGGTTCTCACTGCCAGATTCAAGACATTTTGCTGTAGAGCACTACCATCACTACAACTACACTGTATTGCTGTTGCTGTGACCACCTTCACTCTTGAATTAGCTCTTACACAGTTCCAACTGCCCGGTCTCTCTAATTACAGCAAAGTACTCAGGCATGCTATGACTAAGCCTCAGTGGCAAGTGGATAAAATTGGTGGGATGGAAATGCAGAAAAGAACAAAGTTCTTTTTTTCTCTATACTTTTGGATTATATATAGTACATTTTCAGAGCAAGAATGATCGTTTTTTTTAATTACTGTTTATAAACAAATTATAGGAGCACAGGAAACATAGGTGAAATGTACTAGTTTAGATGCTCAGATGAAATAGAGAAGTGCAGACAGTACTTGGTGGACATGGTTTGATTATATGGACACTGGAAAGTTGTTGTATTATGAGTGCTTGTAGAGGAGGATAAGTGAATGGAATCATAAACAGTGCAGTCTGGCAGGTGATATGATGTGTTCCAGTAGGGGAGGTGGTTATAATGGTGGAAAATATTTGCTCATTAGTTTTTTTGTTGATACACTGTTAGGTAGGAGGTAAATGCTGCTTAAATCATTGATCATTCCTTCCTTTTAAGGGGGACAGAGCACAGGGCTTTTTAGGGCTATCATGGTAAAACAGCACTTATATGACAAATGCATAATACGTATTAGTGTTCAAAGAATACACAGCTGCACAGTGTGTTGTTAAGGGAAAAGTATTGCCCCCTCAGTTTGCCCTACTTGGTTGTGTCATTTCTCAGGGATCAGCAGGTGTTGTTATAGGCCATAAGCATTCTGTACTTTATTGTATAATGAGTTAGGTTTATGTGTGTGATGTAGGTTGCATACTGGCAATCATTCATAGTTATCACCATTACAGTATCTCCTTAAGTTGGGGAAACTTACTATTATGATACAGTATTTTGTACATTCCTTAAAAATGACATGCACAAGGTTTAGAAGTGATATAATGTATATACTCTAATATCCAGATGGATATATTTGATATATACAGAACAGGCTTGTTAGTTTGCTTAACATTTAGTTTTGTAGTGGATATCAGTATATCTATGAATCACGTGTTAGTGATTTATTTGCACATATATACTGTATATATATATATATATATATATATATATATATATAAAGTCTGAATATATTTAAAATTGCAAACAGAGGTTCATATTGTTGATTCTATTAAAAATACCACCTTTCAAAGCCAGCCAAGGAGTCCACTTCTTCAGTGAAATAAATTGATTTTCATTTTTAACCATGCTCCACTTCTCCATCTCTTCACCACATATTTAGCTGCTGCTTATTCCCTGAGTTTCTTATAAGGATTACCTCCCTTCCTCCCCCTTCCACCACCACCATCACCACTGCCACCTCTGTCACTTTCCCTCCCACACCAGAGGCATAAAGTATCTGTAAGTATAATAGATTTCCCCTAAAGAAACATTTTTGTAGATAGTCTAGAGCATGATTAACAGTTGAAGGTACAGTACAGTGCATAAGTAGCAAGTTCAAAGACTTTTTAAAAGTAAAATACCTGAAAATATAGGTACTGTATTTGCATACCATAGGACAGTCAGTTATTGGCATATTTTCATGTGGTGGTTGTATTAAGTACAGTACATGGAAAGGTCCATATAATGATGCAGCTGCAGCTCCATGGTAACAAGTAAATGACACTGATTACTAGTCATTTGATCAAGTGGATGGATAAATTTATATTGGTTAATATGTTTTACAGTAGAGACTTGATTGCCCATAATTTTACAGTATTATGCCGTGAGAGTTGCATGAGTATTGAGATAATTCTGCAAAAGATTAATAAGAATGGCAAATTCTTTACTGTCCATGGGAACTTGTATATTGTACCCCTGTTGCTGAAGTTAAATTATAATGATGCCTTGGGAGTTATTGGAGTGTTGAAGCATTAGAAGTAAATGATGCAGGCATGGTTACTCCATGCTTTTCTTTCCTTCTCTCTGCTTAAGCTGAATTAATAATATATAAATATTTTTCACTGTTTTACCTTCACTTGATTGAAATTTGAAAGGAAAGAGAAAAACAGAGAACGAAACAGCTAGTGGAGGTCAGTGCACTGGACTTAAGAGAAACCAAGGTGATGGATATGTGGAGGATGACAGGCGCATGATGTTAGATGATTACAAGCTACCGGACATTAGAGGAAGACAAGATGATGGGCATTGAGTGAAAGGGCACCAGATGTTAGGAGAATACAAGATACTGAATTGGACATTAGAGGAACACAAGATTGTGGATATTTAGAGGAAGATAAGGTGTTGGACATTTAGAGGAGGACAAAGTTATGGGAGATTTAGAGGAAGACAGGTTATAGTGCTGGATGTTTCAGGAAGATGAGAGGGAGACAAAGTATGGGGTATTTAGAGGAAGCCAGTATTGGATGTTTCAGGAAGACAAGGGAGAAAAACAAAGTAGTAGACATGTATTAGAAGACCATCTGATAGATATTTAAAGACTAAGTAAAACCTCTGTACAAAAGACTACAGTAATTTGGGCCCAAGCCATTCCGGAAAAAACCAAAAGGCCAATAAAAGCGGCATCCGGACCTCCCCTTGCTGACCCAAACTTTTTCCGATATCAGACATTAGTCTGGATCGCACCAACAGTTTATAAATTGTTTTCACTACCATTGCAATACTGTACTGTATTATACATTCACTACAGTAGTCAAATGGTATAATATGTGTAATAATACTGTAATGTACACTGATAAACATGTCTTCTTTTATATACCTTATTGTGGCGAACATAGCTGAAGTGGTCAGGCAATCCGGACTGCTTCTGGCTTTATCGGACTTTTTCCGATATACATTAAGAATTTAGTCCGGTAGCTCCTTGATTCTGATAAAAGCGAATTCCGGTCTATTGAAATCTGTTATATCGAGGTTTTACTATATTAGGTACTGTACAATGCTCTGTTTAATTTAACATGGCTTAAATTTGCCATCTTTATCTTATGAGTTGAGAAGTAACAAAAGATAAACACTTTAATATAATGATATAGTAACAAAAACTTTTATGTAAAAAATATAGAATTGCCTCATTCTGCCACTGAGCCATGAGCAGTTTCTGCAAAATGACTAAATCCTTTGTCAAGTTAAGGTGGATAAACTATAGGCACATACTTAAATGACAACATACTGGACAATTGAGGAAGACACTTTACTGGTTATAGTTCCATCAGGGCTTCCGTGTCAGATTGTTTGATGTGCATTTTATTTTGGTAGAACCTAATTGGCATATGATTATTTTTTAATTCAGTTCATTCATTGCTTTGAAAGTTTCATATATGATTTTTTAGTTACTGACATTATTTTAAAACTGTGACCTTCAGATTAGGAGAGGAAAGCAAGGAGCTGGCTATTTATTCATCATAGTATTTCCCCTGTATTGTAGGGGGGAGAAATTCACTGCAGTTTCTCCGCTAACATAACAAGAACATTGTAAAGTAGATATTCACTGTGGGTAACATCATGTAGACCTTAATAATGATGGTTATGGTACTGTACCTTCATGGACTTCAGTTATATTGCACTGGGAGAGTTATGCCAATTTAACTTAACCTTTTGAGTTGTGAAGTCTCCCCTAGCTTCGTCCATTTGTAAAAAGTAGTAAAGTCTTTGGTATCATTGCTGTACTCAAGAGATAAATAGGGCTAGGATTTATCTTTTAGGTTAAGAGGATTTCCCTTCAGCAAGACTAAATTAGCTGGCATTAGCCACCATAAAATCTGTAGGTTTCATTGCTATACTAAAGAAGTGTAGTTCTTGAACATATTAGTCTGTGATATTCGAACCTGTTTAGGTTAGGTAGCTTGCTTGCTCTTTTTAAATATCTACAGCAGACACACAATATATGGTGATACAGTTGATGGTAAGACTTACAGTCAGGATGATGATTATAATAAAACACTTAGTGAAATTGCCTTGTGTGACCTCATCAAGCAAAGCCATGCCTAGTAAAAGTCATAATTTGTTACAACACTTTGAAATACAGTAATTGTAGCCTCACTTGGTAGCACAACACATTTCATAGCAAAGTGTCCTTTGTTCTTAGCCATAACAAATGCTTTGTTTAAGAACAGATCATACTGTGTAGCAAAACCTAACTTGGTCAAGTCTGAGACATGATCTATTCCTCAGTATCTCAGTAATAATAATAATAATAATGATGATGTTAAAGTAAAATAATGTAAAGCATATATATGCAGTATATTTATACAGTAATCTCTCTGCTATCCGGACGACCACTATCCTGTTACTTCACGGTTCAGACATCATAGGCTGATGGTCGAAACCCCAAAATGACCAAAAATTGTTAAAAAAAAAAAAAAAAAGCGAAAGAAATCGGATTTTTTTTTGACCGCGTCAGTTTGAATTTCCCACGCGCGCCGACCAGCTCCCTTCCCACGCTTCCCCCCTTCTGCCAGTTCTCTTTCAACTACCGTGAAGAGTGAAGAGTTGCCGAATCGTTTTCGGTATTTCTGTTCTTGTTTAAATAATCATAATTCACAGTGCTAAGGATTAAGTGTGGGGAGGCGGTAGCTCGATTGGTAGAGAGTTGGCTTGCAGTCCCGAGGGACCCAGGTTCGAATCCTCGCTGAGGCAGGGAACAGTTTAAGGATTTGAGTTTCATTAAATCAGGCTTTACTGATCTACCAGAAGACCCGCCGACATGTCGTAAAAATAACCCCGCTAATACCAATACACCAGTCCTGTATGAGACAGCCCTAGCATGTATTCAATATGGACGGTGGGTGTTAGCGCCGAAGTGGTGACATGTAGAGGTGTATGGTATGTAGGAGGATGGCTGTGCCTTGATAGCAGGCTGTGAAGCCTATGCCCAGAGTCGGACACATAAAAAAAAAAAAAAAAAACTTAAACACTGGATTACAGGACATGCTTCAAGAGCAGTTATGACCACTGGAATTCCCTTCACCAGGGAAAAGGATGAGGGTAGTACTGACTCTTTAGATGCAGGAGATCCTGGGTTAGATTGATGCAGGTTGGTTGAATTGCGAGTGTTGACTGATTTTATTCTAACTTACTGTACTGTCCCATGATTTTAATTTATATTTACTCTGATTTTATTCCATGTTACAATTATGTTTTGTGTGACCACTGCATTTTTAGGTCCACTTGACCAGGTAGAGTAGTGTTAAACAACAGGAACAAATGTTGTATGATGTACGTTAGTGGCCTTTTACGCTGGCGGCTTTCAAAGTTAGGTTATATACGAATGGGGGCCATGGGGGAAGTCCACTATCCAGACGGAGCCACTACCTGGACATGCCTTTGGCTCTGTTACGTCAGATAATCGAGGGAGTACTGTACTACGTAGCAAGGCGCATTCAGACACCTACAGTATCTCTTTATCATCACAGGCAACAATTTACTGACATTGAGGTGTCTTGTCCAGGACATAAACTGACAATTGCTTCAGCACAGTACACCATTTTTCATCACTGGACACTCATGTTTTGCTTGACTTACATGCCTTGTGGTATAGCTGGCTGGGGAGATTTTTTTTTTTTTTTTAAGGTACCAACCACTGCTTTTTGGACAGTTTTAACGCATTATTATTATGCTTCTTATTAATATTGAATTGTACAGTTTCAGTACTTGATTTATACTGCCCTATACTTGCTGCTGAACTAAGAATGTCATACAAGAATTCATGACTAATTGTCCCTTAAGACATGTCAGATATTTTTGCATATCATCTTACAATAAATTATGTGTAAGGACTTCATATGCAGTGCATTATGGAACTTCAGTATTGAGCATAGAATTTTCCTAAGTAGTCTCTGCCACACTGTATGATATGTACAGGACAGTGCTCCTATTTTTATAATTATACAACAGAGTATGGTGACATTTGACTGTATCATCTTGGCATTATGTGTGGTGAGGAGTAATCTGCACAATGGTAATGGCATCAGCTGTGGTATTATGAGTGTAGATTATGCAGTATTACCATTTGATGAACTGCCATGATTGGATGTCTGCTGTAATTATAGTAGTTTATGGTAGTTTCTTAGGATTGTAAATACAGTGTTCTTTCTTGTCCAGATAAATGTTTTTCAGGCTAATAGTTACTAGTTGGCAGAAGGAAGATTTTTGCAAATTTAGCTCTTAAATTCATTTGACAGAACTGAGAATTACCTTTTTGTTATATGCTGTATTTGCATAAGTTTTGAAAAGAAAGAGAGAGCTTAGCAGAAGATTGTTTATAGAGTTGTATGTATCACTGGTTGACATAAAACATGGATTATTATCAGTAAGTGAGGAGATCATGGGAATGTGTAAGATCAGTTCATTAAAGAAAATATTTATATACATTAATGTGATTGCCAAACAAGTTCAGTGCGTCCTTCAGTATGTGGCATGCACATGGTAGTGTGAAGTACTTTATATAATGAATGACAAAAACTTGTATGTTTTTACAGTACAGTATTTAGTTTTGAATGCATATTTGATCCGCAGTTCAGAGTTCACTGTCAAGAATAGGTTTTTTTTTTTTTTTTTTTTTTTTTTTAAGATTTCAGGTACTTTTTTGAAACTTTCTGTAATAGTAAAATTGACTCCCATATACAATTTTTATACAAGTTTTTCCTTGTCAAGCTTTTGTAGACCAAACTAGAATTGCTGTTTCCCCTCTGTAGTCATATTTTTCATTGCTTCCACCACTAGTTAGGCCCCTTGTCCAATTTGCAGCTTTCATTCGATTGTTTTAGATTCAAACCATGTTTGCTAGCATTTTTTTTTTTTTTTTTATAACTATTTTGTTGCAAGTAGGAGATACTTAACTTGTGGCTATGACCCTCCTCCCTCCCCCAAGCCTAAGTACATCTCAATAAATATTTGCTAAGTGATACATAACACAGGTAGTGAGTAGCTGATATCTCTGTCAGTAGCACATTCATTCAGAAAGAAAAATACTGAAAGAGTGTAGGAAGATAGGAAAGGCAAGCATAACTCGGGAAATATCATAGTATTAAAGTTAAACACAGTGGTGTGATGAATAATGATATATGGTATACTTATCTGAAAAAGAGATGTGCAGTATATGTCAGTCCTTGATGATATGACATAAGCAGTAATTAATGAAAACGGGTAAGAGGGGAGGTGAATCTGGTGGGGACGTCCCTCCCAGCAAGCCTGGCAGTTGAGGAGGCTGGTCTCGTCCACAGGCCAGGTCAGGCTTCTCCCACCTTGGCCGAGGAACTGGAGGCAGTGGGAGCCCTCGGGGCGTCCCGCGCACCTTCCCCCCAAGCCCCCGCACCCCCGAGGGCACGGCGGCAGGGCGGGCCAAGGGCGAGGTAGCCTGTCAGACTGAACAAGTAACTGTCAGACTAACTGTGCATGACCTGCTTCTTTTTTGCCACCTGCTTTGCACGCACCGACCTGTAGGAGTGACCTGGCTAGGGTTTATTATTTCCAAATATTTGGTGGTCCTATGCAAGCGCGGCACATTGTTCTGATGGGCCCTTATTCTTTACCAGTATTGTGGACCAATTGGACATAAGCAAATGCAGGCTGAATCCTAACCATCACCCTAAGTCCTCTGTACCCTTACTGAATCCCAGTGCTTGTTGCTTGCTTGCCTGCTGCTCCCACACACTTCCCTTCATTTTGTGTGATTGTAAGTGAGAGTAGGGGTGGCAGGGAAATAGCTAGGGGAATGGTGGGGTATGGTTCTGCTGTGAAGTGCCTCTACCCAACATGGCAGGTAAATGAGAAAAGGGTTTCTATTCTAGAGTAATTGTCTCATTTTTATTTACTGTTTATCATTACCTTCAGTCATGCATGCCATCCAGACTCCACCCTCCATCCATGTGCTCCTTATTCCTTCTAATTATGTTGTTATAAAATATAAGGAGACCTCATAGATTATCATTTTGTGTGTGTGTGTGTGTGTGTGTGTGTATGTATGTATATATATGTGTGTGTGTATGAGTGTGCATGCATGTGTGTGTATGTGTGAGTGTGTGCAAGAGATGGGTAGCAGCCAGTAATAAACCAGGTTCATGTGGATTGTTTACAAAGCTTTTTGGGGTTTGGGATACTGTTTGTTGCTGCTGTGTTGTTTTTCTGTTTGTTTTGAGATGTTGCTGGTGCACCCCATCTAGACTGTGTGTTAGACTCTGCGTATGAATGTACAGCACTCCTGATTTAAGCATCAATACAGTTCATTAAGTTGCCATTATCTGCAATTGCTTAGGATTGGTTTGTGATTCTTCAGGCCAGGCATTAAACCCTTTCATTATTCTAGTCTTATAGTCTTGCTAATGCCAAATGATTTTGTGTTGATTGAGTCATAAGAGCCTGAGAACTGTTACTGTCATCAGTACCATAACTCATGAGTGTGACAGCTCTGCTACCTTGTTCCAGCTAATGCTACATTGTTTTCTTCACTTGAAAATGTCAGTTGAACTTGAGGGTGTTAATGTTATATGCTGCCAAAGGAATAGTAAATCCTTAAGTTGGGAGTTGCTGTGAGGTGATTACCAGGTGTATTATGCAGTTACTGTTGATAGTTTATTTATACAGTATTTATACAGTGGGTGCTATACTGCTTTACCAGTACCATTTTGAAAAATGTTTCCCTTTTTTGTGCTATATTAATTATATATTGTCCTGATGAGTGAGACGTAAAATTGGTTTGTGTATATATAATTATTTTTCATTCCTTTTTGATAGTGAAAAGCAGTTGAATTTTTTCATGCTATAGATACCATACTGTACTTGAATGACAAAAAATTGTTTGTAAAACTCTAAACTTATAATATTTCTGAAGCAAATTATGAATACATTGTTTATCAAGTGGTGAGCAAAATTAAGCAGAAATCATGCTGAAGATAATATGTAACCTAGATAATGCTTACAGTGGGCTGATTTAAAGTTTATTATTTATTAACTAGATACTGTAAAGTTAAGTGTGAGATGTAGAACCAGTTATGAATGACAGGCTCTCTGTTATCTGGCATCTGTTGGAAACTGGGATTAAAAATTGTTTTTCCTTGATGGTAGGAGTGAGAAAACTATTCCTTACCCCTGCCTTACTTAAAAAGCGGCCAAAATGGGTGGGATTGGGGGCTGCAGTTACCTCCCCCTCCTCTGTATTGACACGTGGATGCAGCAATAACAGCATTTATAGTATTGGTTACTTGTTAGCTATAGTTATGTTTACCCATTATCCCTACCACTGGCTGAAGAGAAGTCATCAGGGTTTAACACTGGATGAAGGCTTGTTCTCCATTGTCAGGGTGTAGGATGAAAGTCTTGCTGGATGCATAAACAGCAGTGTCATTATGAACTACTGCTCATATAGACCAAAGTTTCAAGCTACTGCCATAACCCCTTGAATCTGTTGATATATTTTTCAGTTTATTGTGGCTATCTGCTGATAATTTTATTTGGGTTAGGAGAGACTTTTTGATCTGGAGGAGGGATGGGTGGGTGTAGCCTTCATTAACCACTTTACTAGTAGGGGCATTCTAAAGCCTCATAATATAATCTAACAGTAGCAAAAATAAAATGTCAAAATTCAGTTTAACCCAGTTACATGGCTTATGTGCTAAATGTTCATCCCACGTATAGTACAGTATACCAAATCTGTGTAACTCAGCTGCTTTGCCCCATTCTGTATAAAGGCTTGAGTTTCATCTCGAGTCTGTCCCCCCCTCCCCTTTCCCCCAAAAATCCATGTATGGCTCCAACTTGCTAGTTAATATGCTTTCTAAACACACCCTGCTATTCAGAGGCAAAACTGACATAGGACCTAGAATAGTCTAGATTTTTTTTTTTTTTAAATACTTGCATTAGCTGTTTTATTTATTTGGTTAACTGCTAAAGTAATTAGTGCAAATAATAACATGCTGAAAAATTTGATGAAATGAGGCAAAAATCAATCATTGAAGAACTTCTTAGTTTTCAGTCAATATTAGTCTGTGCATGGTGGGTCACTTAATTTTTAACAGGGAATTTGATCATGGTCGAGGCTTTTATTTATGAGGGATCTTTGTGTGCCATATACTGTACAGGTGACTGGGGGTATTTGCTGTATATTGTCAGACTGAAGTGGTTAATACTGGATGATAGCTATGTATTTTGTATGAAACCATGGTTATGATTTCCCTCTAGCTGGTGGTATCTTTGGGTAGTTTTCACACGACAAAGATCCCTAACCCTTTTCCAGCCCAGTTGATTGCCAGGTGTAGTCATATTGGAGGATATATTTGACTATTAACCAAGGAGACTAATTCCTACCTCATAACTGAGACTGATTGAATTTCATGCAACCACAACTTAGTTTTCAAGTTGTGATAATGGCCCAGTTCTGTCAGATGATAAATCAGCCATCGGAGTAGATGTTGAGCTAAAACTAATGGCTCACAAGTGTACCTCCTGTGACAGAAGAATTTTGTCCTAGAGCTTCGTCTGTCAAATGGTTAATATCCCCAGAGAGAGAAGAGAGTTTTGATTCAATTCTCCCCATTTGTTTTTTGCTTGGCAAATTGAATTCAGATTATGATCATGGTGAAGAGCCTACAGCTGCCATTATTTATTTCTTAACTGTTTAAATGTACATTGTATCACCTAAGATTAATGTCCAAGTGTAACTAATTGCTTATTACGGTTTTTCTAGATGATCAGTTCCAGGTAAATTATTATCACTGACTTAGGGGTGCCAAACATCTATTTTTTTCCTCATCTTTTGAGAGCTGGGTTGTATTACCAGTGAACCAGAGTCAACCATGTATGCAAGAGTTCCACACGTTCAAGCTATGGTTAACACTGAATGTGCTGTAAATGCCCAGTTTTTTATATCTCATTAGCCATTGTGTTACAGTAAACAAAAAGGAGTGAATTGGATACTGCAACTTCAAGAAACGACATTGTCGTTAATGATTTAGTATTAACCCCTTAAAACCAGTGACATCCTTTTTATGTGTTGGTCTTGTTGCCTTCATATTATTTTATTCAACCTAGGGGGATATTTCAGGTTGTGAAGGGGATAATGGAAACTTCCAAGCCCTGTTGCTGCAAATGGTCTCTAAGGGAAAATATAATTAAAGTACATCATTGGATTGATGGGGTTAACAGTATGATACAGTTCAGCAGATTAAATACAGTGAGGTTATACATTTCCCATCAGCCTCTGATATACAGTATGACATGTATTTAAAGTTTAGCACATTCAGTTGAGCCAAGGGTATCAGCATCAACAACAGCTACAGTTATCACTATACAGTAAGACCTCACTATAACGGACTAATTGGGGCTCAGGCCAGTCCGAAATATGCTATTTTCCAATAAAAGTGACATCCGGACTTACCCCTGCTAATCCGGACTTTTTCCGATATATCAGACATTAGTCCGGATTGAATCGGTAGTTTTCACCACCATTGCAGTATTGTACTGTGTTATACCTTCACTACATTAATCAAATGGTATAATAATACTGTACTGTGCACTGAAAAACATGTCTTTTACTTGTCTTATTGTGGTGAACATAGCTGAAGTTGTCAGGCAGTCCGGACTGCTTTCTGGCTATATCGGACTTTTTCCGATATATAGGGGTTTAGTCCGGTAGCTCCTCGAGTCCGATAAAAGCGAATTCCGGTCTACTGAAGTCCGTTATATCGAGGTTTTACTGTATACCATAATTCCCATTTTAGTACAGTGAAGCATGTCATTTCTGTGAAAACAGTACCTGTACATACTTTGTGCAGAACTAAGTGGTTAATAAATTTTAATTGAAGTTTACCTTCTACACAATATTTTAGATGTCAAGTATTTGCTAACTAATAGCTTGTTGCTGAATTATGATAAACTAACGGAATAGATTTCTGTCTTGATGTGGCAGCTTATATGTTGTTCTTCACTGTCAAATGAAAAAAATTACAATTCAGTATGTATTAGAGAATGTCAGTTGTATTGGCCCATTTGTCTGAGGAGACTGTTTAACCTGTGGACAACAGGAGGCATTCCTGTGGCAGACGAAAACATCAGAGATTATCTATAGTAAAATACATAAGGCATGAGCAGTCCTGCAAGAGTTAAATGAGATATTCTTAATTCTTTGATGATGAGATGTTTCCTTGTGGTTAGGAAAATCATCTGATGTTAGCCAGATTATAATTCATAAGTCATCAGGTGATGTTTAAGGGTTAACCTAAATTAGTTAAGTTTTTAATTAAGGTTATCAGACTGGCAGTCCATACAGGACCAGCACAGTACATGTATATTGAGTTAGGATAGGTTGAAAGTTTTTCAGTTTAGGTTATGACAAGATATGTTTAATATACAACTGGGAGGGCTTTAGCCTCGGTTGCAAAATTCAGCGTAGTTTTGTGATCATAGTTGAAATTCTAGTATTTAAAGTAACTGGAGACAAAGTTATGAAAGAAAATTTATTGATAGTCACATTAAGCCTTTCAGTCTGATGTATTTTTATATTTGTTCATGCTGCCTCATATACTCTTATTCAACTTGGGGAGAAAAATCAGTTTACGAGAGATCTGTTAAAGACTGATTTTTATCCCATCGCAACAAAAGATTTAATTAAATTTAACAAAATCGTCTGAAGGTACGAAGAATATACCACAAACGTGTCATCTGATGAAAGACATTAGCCACTTTGAGACATAACTCAGAGTATGGGGTTATATCCAGCTCATTACACTCTTCATCTTTCATTGCATGTTAATGCCCAGTCTGGTTATATGGAGCACTAACATCTGCGGTGACGTCTTTTTTAATTGTATGCAATCTACCTCTAGACAATTTGATTCAGCTTAGGAGAGACCTTTTACTGATGGTTTATATGAGGGATATGTCTAACTTCTCTATTTCTGAAAATCTCTCCAAAACTAAATAAGACCTCGTAAATGTAGGAAGAATAAAATAAGTATGTAATTGGATAGAAGGGGTAAAAACTACAGTACTGTACTGTATATGCTCGACCCCCATTAAACCCCTTTCACATTACAGCCAGTCTGTCTGTCTGTCTGTCTGTCTGTCTGTCTGTCTGTCTGCCTGTCTCCCTCTCTCTCTCTCTCTCTCTCTCTCTCTCTCTCCAGCTACCCATAATGTTGTTGCTCTATTTATGCACTTGTTGGATTGTGTCAGCCATATTTATCTTCAGAAATAGATGATTGATTCTAACATTGCTGTTGGTGTTAGTTTTTGCTGCCTTGATGATAGTAATGTTCCACTTTGTGTTTAATGGCTCTGTTGCTTCAGTGTCATAGTTTTTGTGGATAGTAATGTTTCTTTTATCATTGACGATACTTTCTACAATGCTTTGCAATATTTCTGAAAATTTTCTTCACTTAAAGTTAGAAAATAAGATAAAGTGAATGTCTAGTTTGTCATTACAGGGTACAGAATAAATTTCAAGCTTAATACTGTTAAGCTCTTGATCATGTAAGTCATTTACAGTGATATAAATACAGTATACATATATACTGTATATATATACTATATATATATATACACATACACACAGTCAAGTCGCCTGTGGCGTGTGCTTCTATAGCACGGTTTTCTATGAAAAGGCAAGGTGCCAGAACCAAAAACCAGCCACGTGCATAAACCATACCCATGGCGCGGGCGCGGGTGTGGCAAGGTTTGAAACATGCTGGCAAATTCCCCTGGTGGTTGGCGCATTCCCCTGTTTGTAAACAAAGAAGATGGTGACCACTTCAGCTCCATACTACAATTGCTCCAACTGTGGACTTTTTTCTCTCTTATGAGGAGGTTAAACTTCACCAAGTTCATTGTGTTAAGTAATGAAACATTAAAGATTCTTTGGGTATTGTAACTAGTGTATAGGTTTGTTTGCAAAATTGCTACGAACGGATTAGTGACGAAGCACCTATCTCTGAGCTAAGACAAAGTATAATGCCGCCCTTCATTATCATCACGTATATAAGAATGATTATTAATGTGTTAAATGTGTTTTGTTGACACTTGATCATACAAACTTTATCAAATAAATTTCTTCAATCAGTTCTTGACCACGTAGCCTCCGCCTTCTTGAATGTTTTGGTCGGTCAGCGGATCTGCTTAGCTTTTTTTCGCTCAATCTGCAGCGTGTGGTATTGCCCAAGTAGACACAAGGCTGATCACCCTCCCGTTTTTTGTGCCTATCGTTACATGTGATACATGCATTGACTGATTGCTTGATTGTGTGCGTGTGTAAAGTGGGGAATAATGGGGAGAAGTGGGGTAAAAAGGGGTACTTTGGGCGAAGGTCCAGAACCAAATACCATTTTTCCCATAGGTTTAGTTATTTCTGTGGCACGGGCGTGGTCCAGAACCAATTAGCCGTGCCTTAGGCAACTTGACTGTATGTATGTATGTATATACAGTAGGTGCGGAAAGTATTGACGTTTTTTTGCTGACATCATTCTTTTTCGCGTTAAGTGAAGTAGGGTCATTACTACCCTCCCCTGTGATGCGAAATGAGCTGACATTTTTTCAATGGGAGCTGGCAACCCTGCTTGATAGGTTTGGCACCACAGGAGCACACTCAGTAATGTTTGGGCAGCCACAGGAGGAGGATTGTCTCTGTGTGTGATGCACCACGAGGGCTGTTTTGACTCAAATAACACAGTTATTTGGTTACCTACCACATTCTCATCATGCCTAAAGTAACCACAAGCAAGGAAAAACGTGTGGAAGTGATTACTTTATACAAAGCTGGCCACAAACTCCCATTTATTGCAAATCAGATGGTGTTAGACTGAGGACAGTGCAGAGACTGGTGAAGCAGTTCAAGGACAGTGGGGAGGCCATTCCTCCCACTCCACTTCCCAAGCCTGGGAGACCTCGTAAGACAACCTTCAGGACCCGTCAGCTGATCTCAAGGCAAGTTAGCAAGGATCCAAGGCTAACAGCACGGGATTTAAAAGAAAAGAACCCACAGTTGCTGGCAGATGTGTCTGTCAGAAGTGTGCAGCAGCTGTTGCATGACGATCTGGGCTACAGGAGTTTTTGTGCTCGTAAAAAACCACTGCTAACTGCACTTCAGAAGAAAAAGAGAGTAAATTTTTGTAAGAAATATCTTGCCTGGAGTGAGGAGCAATGGAAAACTGTGCTTTGGAGTGATGAGTCAACATTTACTGTCACTGGTACCCCTTCATCACGAGTGTACCGCAAACCAGGCAGTGACCCCCTGGATCCTAAGTACACTTCCAAGTTTGTTAAATACCCAGCCTCACTCATGGCTTGGGGCTGCTTTACATATTATGGTGTTGGTAGGTTGGTAATTCTACCTGCAAATGAAAAAGTGAACCAGAACAATTATTTGGAGCTCTTATGTGATGTTTTAAGTGACTCTTTTGATAAAACCAAGGCAAGAGTATTTATGCAAGATTCTGCCCCTGCACATGTTGCAAAGTCAGTGAAACAGTGGCTAACAGACTGTGAGGTTCCCTTTATTCGAGATTGGCCCGGAAACAGCCCAGATATCAATCCCATTGAGAATTTATGGGCGCACATGAAGCGGCAGCTGCGTAGTATGGACACATCATCTTTGCCTAAACTTGAGGCTGCAGCTATGGAGCAGTTTTAGTCCGTCTGTTCTGCAAAACTACGCCATCAGTCTCCCCAGACGCCTTAAGAAGATAATAAAGGTGAAGGGGAATGCCAGTAAATACTAAATTCAATGGTGAGTGTTAATTTATTTGTTTCTCCTTGCTAACCACAAGAATGTTTTCTTTTTTTAAGATGGCGTCAACACTTTCCGCGCCTACTGTATATATATATATATATATATATATATATATATATATATATGTATATATATATATATATATATATATATATCTATAT
>JAGKTI010000149.1:79108-117815 GCA_018397915.1 Birgus latro
ATATATATATACACAGTATATATACTGTATATATTTATATGTATACAGACAGTGTCCCTTGCCTTTATAGCAACCTTCCTCCTGTCAGGATTATAATTATTTCTGCAGACTGCAATTTGATTTTTACAAGTAAATACCCTGTAATTTACTCCTTTTTCTGTTCCTTCTCTCACTTATTTAATGCTCTTCACTCTTTCAGACTTCTTGCAGTCTCTTCCTTTGAACTCTGTGAACTTTACCCTGAATAATGTTCTTAGTGTTTTGTAGGCACCTATCTTCATGCATTCATTGAATATGTGTGGGTTGTACCACCTGATAGCTTTTCTAATTTGATGGATTAAAAAACACATTTGGTTCATTGCAATAACATTTTTTATACTGTAAATGTAATAGCTTTATGAATTTGAATTAAGGAAAAAGAAAATTTGTTTTTAATATAGTTGTTTAAGATATGAGGCAGATTGGCAAATTGCAAGAGTGTTTTATTTCTAAGCCATTCAGCCAGGTGATGCAATTTTGGAGCATAACAAAATCCATAGAATGTAAACAAATGATCAGTGATGAATGGAAATGATAATGTTAAGTATGACATGAAGAGATAAGAATAGAGTTTCAGTGATAAAGGAACAAACTGAAGTAATAATTACCACAGTTAAATAGAAGTGGATGTGGATTTTTTTCCTCTCTCTGATGATACTTGAGAGATTGAATTCATGAGGTTTTGTAACAGAGTGTGGATGAGGTTTTGTAACAGAGTGTGGTTCTGAATATGCCTTTTATTGTAACGATGGTACTGGAAAGGGATGCCTTTGCATGGTGGCATTGATATAACCAGATGGTGGAGCAGCTTGGTTATATAAATATTCTACATCTCCGTCCCAGTCCCCCAGAAAGAGGGTGATGGCTTGCAGGAAAAGGGTGTTTTCAACTTTCATTCCATCAGGTTCATTTCCAGATGAGCCTGAGGCAACGACAACAACAGCATCATCTTTGACAATATGTCCACATATGATTGCTTTCAAAGTTTTCTGGTCTGTGCATACATTTTGTGTATTATTTATTTTATATTTTTTATTTTATTTTATTTTTTTCATAACTCATTTGTTCAGACTTCTCAGTGTTGTATTTTCTAGCACAAGATGATTGTAGAAAAATTTCCATTAATTTGTTTGAAAATGTTTCTCGGAATCTATTCAGTTGTGTTTTGTAGGTTGTTTGCTTTCTGATCTATGATGCATTCCATATGTTTTATAGATTTTTGTACAGACAGTTGATTCCTCCTTTGCCGCACAGCCAGCCTGTCATTGTAGGCAAGTATGCCACTTCTGAGAAACTACTGTCTTGTATAAAGCTCGTAGATGTATTAATTATGGGAACTTTATCATTTGTGTTGGCGGTTACAAAATTGTTGCAGTCATCGCTAGGCCCTTCTTCTTGGACTCCTAGTGTCATATTGGTATCTTCTCAGTTTCCCAGTTGTTCTGAGGCTTTTACTGTGCTTAAATTTAATTTGTTTTCTTATGAAGATGGGAACTATTGTATCTTTCTGGTTTTTGTCTCTCAGCCCTACTCCTACTCTATCCATCCATCCATCATCGAATTTAATCCTGTATTGCCCCATAGTTGGATGAGAGCCTGGGACTAAGCTATTCAGTCAGGACATTTTAGATTAGAAAGACCAGTTGTTTTCCCCTGATCAGCATTATATGACCAGTAAATCTGATCCACTCACCCCATGGACTTAAACCCTCATGGACCACTTCCAGTTAGAATACCTTCACCCACTAGACCATCAAACATCCACATGTTAGCATTATGACACTTAACCCACTAGATCATCAGGCATCCACTCGTTGGTTAAATGGCGCATCGTAGGTAGTGTAATTCTTTCAGAGTATGGTGTGATAGATGTACAGAATACTGTTCGTTGTTCATGATAGTACTTATTATGGGTTAATTGATTTACTTTTTGTTGTCAGCAAAGCTTGGTTCTTTAGCTGCTATGATCAGTCTCAGTAATTTGTTCAAGCTGTCAGCTGATGATTTTATTAAGCCCTTCCATTTGCTGTTGTATTTTTTGTTTAACTCTCATTCTGCACACCCACTGACGGCTTTATTCAGCTGAATCCCTACACAACTAAAGGATTACTTGTTAATGACTTCTGCTGTGGAGAGGATGGAGAGTGAAAGACTGACGAGGAGAGTGTATGTGAGTGAGGTGGAGGGGGCGAGAGGGAGGGGGAGGCCGAGGATGAGATGGAGGGATGGAGTGGAGAGGTATATGAGAGAGGGGGGTGTGAGTTGGGAGCGTGGTAGTGAAATGGCAGGGGACAGAGTGACATGGAGGCGATTTGTTTGTGGCCACCCCGTGCGGGATTGAGGCGTCTGGCAATAGATAGATAGATAGACTCCTGCTGTTGTAGCAGTCTTATACAGACTCAGCATTTGTTTTGTTTTGTTTTTTTGTGAAAGAAGGAATTGAAGGCTGAAAAAAGTTTCCTTTCTTGTAGGTATTTACTTCTGATCAGTGTCCAGGGTGTGCAGTGTTTGCATGTCATATACTATGATCCTTATTGTTTCCAGTGTCTGCAGTTACTTGAGCTTTTATTATATTTCATGATTGTTTGGCAATTTCTGCTCGTGGATATTACCTTTTACCCTTGAATATCTGTTGTGGGTTTGATGTCCTGTTTGTTTATTGGTGTTAATTAGTTTTTAACATTCATCTTGTGTTTTACAGGTGTTTATCTCCTCCATACACTGTAATGTCATTCTTGATATTCAGATGTTTGTGTCCCCTGCCACTTCTCATTTTAATTATGAGCTCAGAAAAATATTCCTCATGGTTCTATTATCTGGCTGTGATGAGAGAGCAGTTAGTGAAGGGGACTGTGCATTTTGCTGTATATACAGTGCAGTCATGCCACTAGGCAGAGTAGTAGGGTACACTGTATGTTTATCATTAGGTTATGGTTTCCTATCACGAGTGTGACTGTCTTGGAAAGTTAGAACTGGCTTTCAGTACATTTTGCTTTGTTTCTGTTTCTCCAGCCATTTCCATGTCAGATAGCTGGACTGATTTCCATTGACAGTTGTCACAGAGATGTAGGGTATGTACTAAACTCTGAGCATGAAGGTATGGAGCAGGATTGCAGCTGCTGGTGGCTTCTCTCGATTTATTGTAGCAATTGCTGGGATAGTTAGTGTGCTTATTTTGATAATGAATCAGTGTTTGCCATATTTATATTGAGTTGTTTCATTGAGTGTTTTCATCATCATTGTATACCATGATTTAACCCTTCATGATAGTACTTTACACTGGCAAACTCAAGAGTGTAGCTTTTTTGTTGAAATTCTTTTAGTGTTGTAAAGCATCTAACTTCAGTATTAGGTAGCTCTTAATAGTTTGATTCATTGTTTGTGCTCATATTGCATGGATTAATAACTTAAAAATGTGAGGAACCTGTTGCTAAATTTACCATTCATCTTAGTGATGTCATCCTTACAACATGTCGAAGCATTATTGACCTGAGTTAAGTTTAGTCCTGAGAAAGTAGTACCCTTCCCTTCACACAGACTACTGCTGATCCAGCCCAGTATTGCTGACATATTGTGTAGACTTCCTTGGACATTGGCCCAGGCACATTAGGGTGGCATTGTTATAGAAGCGTTAGTACAATTAGGTATTAACAGTTCAGTGTAGACTTAGGTGCAAAATAATGTATTCAGAATAAGCAGTATTATACAATACCTGTAGTTGTATAATCAGTAATAGGTTTCCCGGTACTTTATTGAGTTTAGCATTAGGAGCAGAAAATGTACTATGATATTAGTACATTTCTTTACAGTGTTACTGTGGTGAGGCAAACTTATTTATTTATATATATTTATTCATTTATTTTATGAGTGGTATTCCAATTTTTATATCAAAACTTTATTTCTATTGAAATTTTAACCTCTTCACTGTAATGCATTTTTTTTTTTCTACAACCAGAAGATTTTAGTAAGCGTAGAAGAGACTTTTCAAACTTGAGGGGTTAGATACAATATTCACCAGCCCCTTTTGATACAAGTCGCCTCTCTTAAATTTAATTAAATAATCTGAAAGTAGCAAGAATAAACTAAAATACATGCCACTGAATTCAAGGGGTTAAATTCTTTGTTTCTAATTGGTTTGTATATACTGTATCATATTTCTTCTGATTTAACAGATTCTGGCAGTTAAAGTTGCAGTTTATTTTTTGAGTATGTCCCAAGCTAAAGAATGAATCCAAGCCCAAGCAAAATGCTTACAGATTTTGATCTGTGCTTTACCACAGGAATTGACCATAGGCTTTTAGAGAGGCTTTTAGCTTGTGAGAATGATGTCTGAATTTAGAATGTTAATATTGATAAATATAAACTGCTTTTAGGCTTGATTGGAGCTAGTCTTGAACTGTTTTATTTTTGTTTGTATTAAGATGTGGGAGCCTGAATGTAGGATCTTGTGATGTTTATTGAAATGATTTCTTCTGAGGTTAGCATGTTTCAGAGTATTTGGGAATAATTTATTTCTTTTTCTTCTCCTTCCACCTCACCTCACCCTGACATAACCACTTATACTGCTACCCTATCCTTGCCTTATTCCATGTTCCTCAATGTCACTGTCACTTTTTATTTCGCGTATTCTTTTTATCCCACTTTTCCTATCCCTCGTATTTCTCTCATACTTTATTTTCTTTCCAATCTCATCTGTTACCTTACCCTTTCTTGACATACTTCCATTACTCTGGTGTTGTAATGTTATCTCACACTTTATGCTTAATCATTTACTCTTTCCCATAATTTTTATCCCCTTCTTCCATACCCTTTCATTCCTTGTGTTTTATCTCCCAACCTAATCTTACCATACATTACCCCCATTTTGAAAATCTTTTTGACTTTTTTTTTTTCTTTTCCCATCTCCCATTTTCTTTTTTTCCATACCCCTCTCATCCCTGCCTTACATTACCTTCCTAATACCCTGGCCTGCCTCCTCTCGTGCCCTCCCAACCCCTATGTTGTTTCTTTTATTCCTTATCCTTTTCCTCGAATATCTTCTCATTCCCACCTTACAATGCCCTAACTTACTATACCCTGTGATATTCTACCACTACTTAACCTTCCCTCCCCCAATACTGTGCCCTGCCCTGCCCTGCCCATAGACAAACTTTGTGGAAACGCTGACTGCCCAGTATACGCCTGGTGCCCCGTCCAGTGCCATGCAAACCTTGGAGGACAAAGTAGCTGCTCTTCAACAACAACAGGAGATGGACAACCTCCGTTCAGAAGTACAGGACCTCAATGAGAAGCTAGAAACACTCAGAGGTAGGTATGGCAAGAGGGAGCAGAGGAAAAGGAGGAGGAAGTGGAGGTGTGATTTTATTTTTGTTTTGTCCACCTCAACTTGGCAATGATTTTTTACCACAGCTCACTTGCACAGTAACACAGTGCTACATTTGTATGTTCTTTCATTAGTGCTTTTTTTTTTAATCTTTTTGTGGGGGGGGCTGATGCCAATTTTATTGTTAATCTTCTGTTATTATGGATTTGGCAGTTTTAGACCAAGTTAAAGTGGATAGAGTGCAGGGTAAATATCTAGGAAAGATTTGAAGCTTGTAAACAGGAAGTGGAGCTTCCATTTCCTTACCTGCTGATGGCCTTATTTGGCTAAAATTGCCTCACCATATTTTAGACACTTAAGATATTGAGCTTGTGTGGGAAGTATCGTGAAAGGTCATTGTAGAATGAGTATGACAGAAGAGTGTGAAATGGGTAATATCTGCATTGTATGTACTTTCTAATGGAGTGTTGCTGATTTTCGATAATTTTTGAAGTGTATATTACAGTAGTTAGATTATTACCTCATGGCCAGCACTCACCCCTGTTTATGCACTACTGTATTAAAGTGTTAAAAATAGGCATCAGTTCATGCAGAATTGATGCATACAGAGTCTCTTATCCCCCCACCCCCTTATTGTACTAAATCTAATGAACTGGCCTACTAGAATCTCATTGAAACCCCAACTAGAATACATTCAGTATATGATTCCTAAGGCTAAAGTCCCGTGTACTAGGGTACAGCAAACATAAGACAGTGACACTGAAGAGTATTAAAGCAATAAAGTACAACAGGTATTCTTCCTAAGGGCATAACGTATTATACTGTCTAAGATAAAGTAGGCATTACACAGAAACATTAGAGAGGTTTAAAGTGATAAGTACTGCAAGTGGGAAGAAAGGAATAGACATGCTACCTAATGACATAACAGAAATTAAAAAGGTAAAGCAGATAGAAGACAGTATCCGTAGAGAGGTGTTAAAGTAATGAATAAGTTGTTTAAAGTATCATGTCTCCCAAGCAATTACCTCTCCCAGTTTGAAACTGTTGCATGGAAAAAATGAACAGCATAAATATAATGATAAAATGCTGTGGCATTACTATCAGTCTATCTAGCTATTGCCAGATGCCTCAGTCCCCCACAGGTTGGCCACAAACAAATCGCCTCCACATAGCTCTGTCCCCCGCCATGTCACTGCCCCACTCCCAGCTCATACCCCCCTCTCTCATATACCTCTCCACTCCATCCCTCTATCTCATCCTTGGCCTCCCCCTCCCTCTCCCCCCCTCCACCTCACTCACATACACTCTCCTTGTCAGTCTTTCACTCTCCATCCTCTCCACATGCCCAAACCACTTTAACATGTTTCTCCTAACGCTTCCAATCACATCCACATCCACACCACAATGCTCCTTCACTTTCTCATTTGTTAGTCTGTCTCTCCATGTGACTCCACATGCTCCTCTCAAATAACTCATCCCCACTGCTCTCACTCTTGACTTCTGTCCCTCCAACAGGGTCCAAGCTTCACTTCCATATGTTAGAGTTGGTATCACAATACTGTCATGTAGCAACTTTTTCACTTCCATGCTCACTTCCCTGTTTCTTATCACTGGCTTCAAGGAACCAGCAACCCTCCTTCCTTACTGCACCCTTTCAAGCACTTCACCCTCCAGACTTCCATCCTTACTCATCACACTACCCAAGTACTTAAATCACTCACATTCTCCATATCCTCCTCATTCAATCTCACTGTACATTCACTGACTTCACTTCTCTCGAAGACCATCACTTTACTCTTTCCTACATTAACTTTTAGATTCCGTTTCTTACACACTCTCCCAAACTCATCTACAAGCCTTGCAGCTCCCCTTCGTCTTCACTCAACAACACAGTATCATCTGCAAACAACAGTATGGGGAGTTTCCAAACACTGCCCTCTCTCACTAGGGCTGCTCCAACATCCACTGTCCAACCTTGTATCTCTTTTATAACCCCATCCGTATACAGATTGAACAACCATGGAGACATGACACATCCTTGTTTCAGTCCTACCTTCAAATGGAAAGATTCACTCAGTTTGCCATCCACACGCACTGCGACCGTAACACCCTCATACATACTCTTCACAGCCTTCAACAACTTCCCATCTACTCCATATATTCTTAATACTTTCCACAATCCTTGTCAATACCATAGTTGTATATTTGCTTCGAGGTATTCTTTCCCCTTGTGATGACAGGTACAGTTTTGGTCCTGTTGCAAGTCTAGAATAAGTACTGTATATGAATACACATCATTCTGTATGGTTCACACAGTGTGCTTTCAGTTGTACAGTTCTTCTAGTACTCTGACTGCCACATATTCTCCAGAATAATCACATCGGGAAAGGAATACTGTGCAATGTACAGTACCTTGAGGCATATACCTTGTTAATTACTCCTGTATTTCATTGCATAAAAAAAGTATAGGACTTGAAGTAACGGGATTTTGTGATTGCAGTGAAGCGAGCTCAGGACAAGGAGCGTCTGAAGGAGGCAGACAAGATGAAACTACAACTGGAGCAATTGATGGAGTTCAAGTCTCGTATTATGGAATCACAGGTATGTTGTTATTATTTCGTTATTTGTGTCCTTTTATCACGTACCTCCTGTTAGAAAAATTATGTCCACGTGTAATGTTTATTATGAAGTTACTTGCAGTCATTTTTTAAAAATAATTTACAGTTATTATTATTATTACTATTTTATTATTATTATTATTATCTATCTATCTGTTGCCAGATGCCATAATCCCGTAAGGGGTAGCCATTTGACTTTGAGTTATTTGTTTTATGGGAAGGGGGACCAACCCTCCACCAACCCACTTGTTGACACGTAGGGAGCATGTATGGTTTGGTTATATGGTTACC
This sequence comes from Birgus latro, assembly GCA_018397915.1. Classification (NCBI taxonomy): domain Eukaryota; kingdom Metazoa; phylum Arthropoda; class Malacostraca; order Decapoda; family Coenobitidae; genus Birgus; species Birgus latro. Next base: position 87,380 of record JAGKTI010000149.1, read on the forward strand.
ACCCAGCATTGTAAATGATTTCTTGGCTTACAGGAAACCATTTGTCTTGTCACTCAATGTAAAGCCATCTGTAAAGGAAAGAAAAGAGATAAGAAGTGACAGGAAAGATGGGAGAAATAGGAAGAGAGGAGGGCAGGCACAGAAAAAGAATGGTAAAGGCTAAGGAAGAAGTAGGCAGCACTACATCAAGTGAGTGGATAATGGTCGCCACCACCTACCACTATTATTGTTATTATTATTATTTTTTTGCCATATGACTGGTACTGCAGATTGGGAGAAACTGGCATATCAACATGACAGAAAGCATTGATACTGTAATAAGTACTCATTCTGTAATGTACTGTAGACATTAACCCACCTAGTCCCGACTGGTTTTTTACCCAGCCTACCCCCAGATCCTGACTGATTTTCAACTTTTTTTTTTTTTTTTTTGGCTCAAACCTCCGCTTTTGGTGAGAAACATCGAAAATTCATAGAGAAATCACCCTCCTGAGGTTAAAAATGTTGATTCAGGTGTCATTTAGCCTTTTTTTTCCTTCTTTTTCAAGGTACCTGGCTAAAGAAAATGAACTATGGAAGGGCTAACTAATTCAAGCCACTTTAAATTACGTATTTATTTATTTATTTGGTACGAATTTATGTGTAGTACAAGTCTATATTGGTTTCCACACAGTAACATAGGTGATAAAAGCATTGTTCACTCACCCAAAACCCCAGTATATGGCACCTTCCTTTATGACATTACTGCCTCATCACTTCTGTTTGTTTCTACCTCTAGCTTCTATGTTTCTTTGTCCTCCACCTCAGGAATCACTTTCACCGTGAATTTCGTAATTGGAGAGACCGTGGGGCAACATATCTTTACAGGCCAGGTTACTGCTAACAAGTGAATCGCCCAGTGGTGGGGGGGAGGGGGGGTTAGGTGGGGCCAGGCAGTATCCCTGCTTGACAGCAGGTAGAGGAAGGTTTCCCACATATGCCTACCAAAAATCACCCGCGAATGTTGAAAAATGTGCACACAATGGGCCTTGCAATTGAGTGATGTACGATGCACGTCGGTGGGTCTGTCTGCGGAAGAAAGTAGCGACGTGCATCGTACGTCAATGGGACTCGGCGGGTTAAAAAAAAGAGAGAGAGAGAGAGAGAAAAAAAAGGCTTAAAAGGAGGTCTTATTGTTTAGCAGGTTTGGCTACACTGCGACATTCTTCAGGCATGTAGAAGGTCCATACTACAGTGGAGCCCCTCAGTTAGTGTTTTTTTAAGTAGCGAATCCATGGATAGCGACAGGAATGGAACTGTCTCATAGCGATTAATGCTGCACGGTTAGCGTAAATCCGCTAGGCATTTAACACACAGCAAGCAGGTGGGCAGAGTTGCCAAGGTCGGACCCTGGTAACACTGATAGTGAGTGCGAGTTTATCGTCATTCAGTTTATTGACCCATGTGGAGTGAAAGTGCGTATCTTAAGCTTTTCTTATAACTAATCTCCAACTATCTCTCTCCTGCCAAATTTTACAGTTTTAAACTTTTCCTTTACCGTTACTTTTCTCTTGGGGGAATGCCAGTATCTAGGTGATACTGATGGGTGGAAGGTGAACCTCCCCGCAGTTACCCCAGGAAGAAGAAGAAGAAGATTGTTTGTTTATCCACGCGCTGCACATTCATTCAACTTGTCACAGTCTCGCCATTGTTAAAGATTTTTGTGACCTTCCATTTATTGTCTGGCTATTGAGTGTTCTGATATCATGGCTTCAACTTCGGGGGCTGGCCCAAGTGGTGGTGGTGGTCCAGGGGAAAAAACAGGAAGTGCTGGTAATGTAAAAGTGACCGAAAAGGGCAGACAGTACATGCGTGGAAGCCAAAGAAACAATACTGCTTGGAGGAAAAGAAAAAGATAATTTTTTGAATATGTAGAATACGTTTAACTTATTACAGTACTGAAGAAATATGACGTGATACTGATGGGTGATGGAGGAAATTAGGGGTATAGCTGAAGGAGTCCAGGACTGCATTAATTTTATTAGGTAAGTAGTTTGCCCATCGGGTATCGATTTCATGCATAGTGGTCATTTTGACGGACTAATAAGGTCGCTATCCAAGGGGCCCCACTGTAGTTTGAAATTACTGTGTTGGTTCTTCATAATAAACCCTATTCAGTATTTGGATGTAATATTTTCCATTTAAATAATGCATAGTACTCTGAAATCAAGGCCATACCTCCATAATTTTATCATCCTTTTCACACCTAGTCTTTGGCTCAGCCCACACTGCTGTCAGCATGTCACTCTTCTTGTACTGTACTTGATATTCTCTGTACAGTAAACCCTCATTATAAATCAGGGATGTTTCCTAAAATATCACAAGCTTCTTACAACTACGGTAGTCCTTTTCTTAGGTAGGTAATTTGCCAATCAGCTTTTTAGGTAGTAATGGACCCTTGCCATCACTTTCGTGATGCTCAGTGGCAATGGCTCGAGCCGCGGGACGTCAGTTGGATGCTTCTGTGTTGTTTTAGATTATCCGGGGCTTTCAAGATATAAATATACAGTATATAAAAAATTTGGGGAGAAGTCTGAGTGATATTTATATTCACCTACACAAACCTAATTTAGTATGTATTGTCAATATTTCCAACAACTTATTTCATAGCATATACATTAGCAACTGATTTTGAACCCTTTTATACCCTGATGTGTACCTAATTCAGTTCAGTGTCGTCCTTGAAGGTGTAATCACGTCGCCGTTGCGCTCCTCCATTTCCGCCGCATTGGCGGCCATTTTAAAATGCTCTGTGACCTTTACCCCAAAAAAAACATCGTGTGGGAAGCGGTAAATGACTGTAGATATATATAAGTGTAATAAAGTAATAGGAATGTAAAGTGTGAGTGTGTATATGAATAACAAATAACCGAATACGAGCTGCGAACTAGCGCGATTGGGAGGCTCATTTTCAATTGCTTTCACAGTGTTTTTTTGTGGGAGTATGGATACTTGTAAATAATTGAGTAGTGTTTGTAGTGATAATATAAGACATTGGTATTCAATACACATTATGGGCTGCGGGGAAGTTTAAATTGGAGACTTCATTACCCAACTTCAGAATTCTCCACAAGTCCTACTGTAGTCGACGAGTGCTAAAAAAAACATCCCAGGAGAAAGCAGAAGGTATGTGCCATATGCATATTTAATTATAATATTCTAGGACAAATAACTAACTTTTGGCAAATATTTTAAAAAAGTCAGTCGGAGCACGAATTACCCCTGGTGGGAAGTGCCAGGACCGCCTCCCACAATCCCGCGGTTTACTGGTTAATCAGTTTTATTTCCCTTATGTAGATTCATAAGTTAAAAAGAATATTGTTTCATTTCATTTTATTTATAAAGGCTACAGCATGATTGCATGCATTGGCCTTGGTCACTTAATGGTGGTTGTCCACACTTTTTGATCTCTGGCAGTCTCCCTGTTCAGTCCCTTATCCCTGAGGTTATGCTGTATAATGTCATCTCAGGCCTTTTTCAGTCTGCCCCCTGCCACCCTACCCCCCACGTTATCACTTCTCACTTTCCGCAACCAGTTGTCGTCTTCCGTCCTCCCCACATGCCCAAGCCATCTCAGTCTACCTCTCCTTATCTCAACACCAATAAACTCCAGTCCATCCTTCCCCTCAGTTCTTGAGTCTTAAACCTGGCTTCCCCAGGCCTTACATTCAAGTATGCACTACATAGTATTCAAGTACGCACTACACAATACTGTCTGTTTCTTGTCACTCCGCTCTGTGTCCCAGCAGCTCTTCTTCCCTGTTGCTGTGTTCTCGCACTTTATCCTTGGTACTCATGTCCTTGCACAACACACTATTTAGATACTTGAAAGCACTCATGCACTCCATTTTCTGACATTCATTCTCACTTTGCAGTCTGTGACTTCATTCCTTTCAAAAATCATAATGTTACTCTTTATTACATTTATTTCAAATTTTGTATATTACAGACACTTCAGATTCATTCACCAAGCCATGCAATACTGTTGTGTTTCTTCACTTACCAGAGCAGTATTATCAGCGAGTATCAGTTCAGGCAATCCCATATCCTCCACTCTCAATAGGGACGCTCCAACATCCACTTCTCTACCTTGTATTTCTTTCGTTGCATGATATATACAGTAAGACCTCACTATAACGTACTAATTGGGGCTCAGGCCAGTCCGAAATATGCGATTTTCCGATAAAAGTGACATCCGGACTTACCCCTGCTAATCCGGACTTTTTCCGATATATCAGACATTAGTCCGGATTGCATCGGTGGTTTTCACCGCCATTGCAGTATTGTACTGTGTTATACCTTCACTACATTAATCAAATGGTATAATAATACTGTATTGTGCACTGAAAAACATGTCTTTTACTTGTCTCATTGTGGTGAACATAGCAGAAGTTATCAGGCAGTCCAGACTGCTTTCTGGCTATATCGGACTTTTTCCGATATATAGGAGTTTAGTCCGGTAGCTCCTCGAGTCCGATAAAAGCGAATTCCGGTCTACTGAAGTCTGTTATATTGAGGTTTTACTGTACATGTATTAAAGAACATATACTGGTATGTATTGAAGAACACATTACACTTCTCCATCTTAATTAATCATTGTAATTAGAGAACTTGCTCATATCATCTTCCACAAGCACTTTCACTAATACACTCTCATTCATATTCATAAGAGTATTCACCAATTTCTTATATTCACCAATTTCTTATCATCATCAGATATTTCTTTCACCTTCCACATTCTTTGCTGGTCAACTCTGCCATGTGTTTTCTCCAGATCCAAGAAGGCAGCATACATCTTTTCCATCTCTGAATATTTCTGTACCATACATCTCGAGGAGTAGATCTGGTTTGTTAATGGCAATGATGGTATTACAGTACTGTAGCTATTTTAGAGGGAGAAGTGAATGAATTAGGTAATGTGGGTTGAATGAGCTGTTGCCATATAGTGTATCTCAGAAGCAGGTTGTTTATACTGCTTTATTGCCAGTTTGGCATTGTTCCTGTCCACATTTATTAGTACTCACCTTTTCACGTGTTGTTTATTGCTAACACTATGACCTCAGAATATTCTGTTTATTTTAAATTATGCTTATATTAAGTTATGACCATTTATTATTGGTCTAAAGTTACCTTTTAGTTGAATATGAGACTTGAAGTAGAATAGTGCAACTGATTCAGCATTCCTTCAATTTTGTGTTTCAGATGCTGTGTATAATTAGGCTGTCTGCTTTTTGCTTCAAAAATTTTGAAAACATGACTTAGACACGAATACCTACAGTTGTTAATTTTCTAATAGTACATAACTTTTTCCACATTCTCAGTTTCATCTCTCGATAACCCAGTCAGTCAGAGGATGTCATCCTTATTTTCATTAGTACCTGTCAGTTTAATTTGTGTTGAGGATGATTTTTGAGCTGCAAGGGTTTTGTATAACATTGATTAATTCATCCACTTCTAGAGGTCTCCTCTGAGCCAAATACTGTAGTTTGTCTGCATTTGCTGGTTACATTTTTAAAAAGTTCATTCTAGCTACGTCCAGATGATTATGTTCATCTTAGGAGAGACCTTTCATATTGACGGAAAGAAAGAGAGGTATGTCTGACACTCGTCAAGGTGTCTTTTCTAAGGTGTATAAAATCATAGGGTAGCAGTGAGAATACTTTAGTGCAGTATAAAAATGACATACTCTGTTGGAAAAGAATGGTAGTGTAATTCTCCACCTCAAGGAATCAGCAGAGACTTAGGTTAAAAAATTAGTTACAGAATTAACTTTAGAGGAGGAGATAAATGATATTGTAGCTTATTGTACAGTAAAGGGAAATTTTTTGAGCCAAGCTGTTGGATATAGTATATGATATTTACTTAACTCTTGCAGGATGTGTATTTCATTCTGGCTACCTCCAGATGGCTTTATTCATGTGTCTCATCATTATCCTCTTTAATCTAGTCATAGGATTTTATTTTATTCTTGTTAACTCTAAACAGCTTTGTTCAGCTAGGGAAGAACTCCCATATTCATGGGGTTCATGAATGCTATCTCTAACCTCTCCAGTTCAGAAAGACCATCTTATGCTGAATAAAATCATTAGGATGTAGTAACATGTTCTTGAGATGAAGAGATTAAAATGTTGTCATAGCTTTCCTACTGCAAGAGTTTGCAGTGATAATGGTGTCATAGTGTATGAGAAATGACCCTGTCTGGTATTTTGTAAAGTTTTAAGTTATTCATATTAATTTTTTGGATTTAGGCCCAACTACAACGAGAACTGCAGAAGGCAAAGGCTGAAGCTCGAGAAGCCCAGGAGTTGCGGGAGCAGTACACTGTGGACACTGAGGAGCTGGTTGAGAGTGTAGAAATGCTGACACTGGACAAAGAGATGGCCGAAGAGAAGGCTGAGACACTGCAGCTTGAACTTGACCAGGCTAAGGAACGCATTGAGGAGCTCACGTAAGGCTAATACCGTTCAGTACTCGTGTTGTCATTGCCCTTCAGATTATGCAGTAAACTAACCCTTTAATATGAGAATAGACAGTGTTGACTTGCCACATGGAGAAATAAACTGATATGAAAGAGCTGCAAGGGAGGCTCATTAAAAGAGCTTCTTGTCTGATTCTTCTAGACTGGACCTGGAGATCCTACGCACAGAGATGAGTGGTGAAGGGGGTACTGTTGGAGCGAAAGGTGAAGGAGCAGGGGGTGAGGCTTCGACATTGCAGGTCAAGCAGCTGGAGCAACAGAACAGCAGGCTGCGTGATACTCTGGTCAAGTGAGTAATTGTTTTTTTTGAAGATGACAGATGATGTTTTCCTACTCAAATAGTTAAGGAGCTCAGTAATTTTATGCAGTTTTCGTTTAAATTAACGTTTACAGTACAGAGCATATGGATAAATTAAACAAGTAAATTAATGAAAAAACAATAAATGTTTGTTTCATTCTGTTTACTGTTACAATATAATTTAGTGATGTGTAGCTTGTGCATCACAATACAGTGTACCAAATTTAGCTTTGATAAGAAAAGATAAATTGCTCAGTAGGAAAAATTATGACCTGTCAGCATCACATACCTGTTCAGGGGAATATATACTGTAGTATACATCGCTCTCACATGTCACAATCTTACCTGAAGTTGTGGTTGTGCAGAATGCGTGACCTGTCTGCCCATGACAAACACGAGCTCCAGCTGTTACAGAAAGACTTGGAGGTGAAGAAGGGGGAGATACAAGACCTGGTGAAAGCTAAGGACAAACTTGGGATCCAGGTCACACAGCTGGAGCAGACCATCTCAGATTTACAAGAGCAGGTGAGGAAAGGGTGAAACAAATGGAACAGGGGAGGAGAGGAAAGTGGGAGGGGAACAGGGAGAGAGAAGGGTGGAAAGGTATGAGCAAGTAGGATCATAAGAGGTTGGAGAATAGGGGAGGAAAAATTGGAGGTAAGGATATTGGAAGCTTGAAGGAATAAGGTGAGAAGAGGAGGGGAAAGGTGAAGATAAAGAGGGTGTACAGGAAGATATATCATAGGGGGAGCAATACAGTTTATGAAAGGTGAGGTGACTGAAAGAGAGAGAGAAAACTAGATAAGAGAAAGAGAAATAGAAGGGAGCAGAAATTTAGAGCAGAGGAGGAAAGGGGAAGGAAGGGTATGATAGGGATAGAAGAAGGAGGAAAGTTGAGAGTTAAGAAGATGGCTGGGAAGTAGAGGGAGAGAAGTGATATTTAGGCAAATTGTAAAGAAAGAATGAGGGGATAGAGAGTAAACAAGAAGAAAATTGAGAGTAGGAAAGATACAGAGTAGGAGAAGTTTGAAGCATTGGAGATGAGGGAAGGGAGGGGGAGGGTAGGGAAAGAAAAGGGAGGAAAGGTTATTGTAAGGATGAGAAAAGAGGGAAGGGAGGGGGAGGTTAGGGAAAGAAAAGGGAGGAAAGGTTAGGGTAAGGATGAGAAAAGAGGGAAGGGAGGGGGAGGTTAGGAAAAGAGAGGGAAGGAAAGGTAATGGTAAGGATGATGGCAGGGAGGTCTGGAGTAGGAGAAGAATGGAAGAGTTTAAAGTAAGGGTGGTGGGAGAGTGAGGGGCTAGAGAGGGAGAGATAGTAAGTAAGAGTAAGGAATACAAAGGAATGGAGGAAGTATAAAAAGCAAAAGTGGAGAGGTGAAGAAAATGGAATTGAAGGTTCTGTAGTATGATGAGGAAAGGCAAGATGGAAGCAGGTGGATATAGAGTGAGAAAGAGTAGGAAATAGATTATAGGAGGAGGTGGGTTTGGTAGGAAAGATGGAAGGGATTGGGTTATTGTGGGAAATAGACTATAGGAGGAAATGGGTGGGCAGGAGAGATGGAAGGGATTGGGTAATGGTGGGAAAAAGAGTTGGAAGTGGGTGATGTTTTGGGAAGAAGAGGGTGAAGAAAATTCAGATAAAGTATACTTTGAATGGGAGGTGATGGTGTATCAGAGGGATTGTGTGCTTAAATATCTGGAGATATTGGTTCAGGAAGTAAGTTGTTTGAAGAGAGAGAATGGTTTTGAGATAGGAGGAACAGTGAAGTTGAAAGTAAAGAAAAATGTATGGTACAAAAAGATAATGGTTGTGTTGGGCTGGTTGATCCCTGCCCAAAGGTATGATTAGACTAGCTATCTTAGAAAATGTGAAGGCAGTTATTGTTAAAACTGAGATGGTTGGTATGGTGTCCACTTTCTCAGACTCTTGGGTGTAGTTAAAATGGGTATCTATGAGAGTATTGGTTTATTTACCATTACCTACCATATTTCTTTTCAGTATTCTGTGACCCTCATATCTTATCTGTAGTACTGGTATATATCTGACATGGCATTGGTACTGATGAGTGTATGTCTGCCTGGCAGAACCTATGGCAATAGTGGTAACTTTTACCACAGTGTGCAGCATACTTTTGTGTGTACGGCAGTGTCCTGAAAATATATTCTTGCTGCATTTTACTTAAATCACCAATTTAGTTGATTTTGTAAGAGCAATAACATGATTAGCACAGTTTAGCGCTTGTTGAAGGATCCTAGATACGTATTTCTGCCATAATTTAGATAATATGTAGGTGTAGTAGTTTTGATTTACTTTGTCTTCTATTTTTCCATTTTGCTGAGGACTCTTCTCATAACTGACCGTGTCCTGGACTCCTCAGGTTGATGCAGCTCTGGGGGCTGAGGAGATGGTTGAGACTCTGACAGATCGTAACTTGAATTTGGAGGAACGAGTTGTGGAGTTGGTGGAAACCGTGGCTGACCTTGAGGCCATCAATGACATGAATGACCAGCTCCAAGAAAATGCCCGTGAGCTGGAGCTGGAGCTGAGAGAGGAGCTTGATATGGCTAATGCTCGAATCAGGGAGGTTTGTATTATAGATACTTTAAAGAGGCCCTATAGAATGTTGTTGTAAGCAATTTCTTTTTCTTCCTTGTATCATATTTTCATTTGCATTGTCTTTTGGGTTTGAGAAGCAGTGGAAATTATCTGTTGTTAAAGTTATGTCTACAGTTTTATGTTTTTTATGTTATCTTGTGTTATGTATTAGGAAAATATTTTGTAGCTAGAGGCAGTCCTCATTAAAAAGCAGAGGTGTGTTCCAAAATATCACAGTCTATTTTATACATCCAGTACAGTAAGTTTTGGAATTTAGCAAATAATATGTACAAGTATCAGTGGTAACTTTAATTTACTTTGAAATTAATAGTAAAGAAAGGGAAAGTAAATAAAATATCAGGTTATAATGAGGACTTGAATTTTTGCCAGACATTCTGAACATTTCCACTAGGTTTTTTTTCCTTCCTTGCTCTCTCTACCCTACCTCACCCCATCCATAGCTGGACAAAGAGGTGTAGATGATGATGATGTATTATTACTAGGTGACTCCATGCTGAATAAGGAAATCACTTTTAGTTTTTCCTGTAATGTTGTCATGTAGGTGTTGAGAGAGCGTGAAGCGGCCAATGAGGTGATAGTGGATCAGGACACAACCATCAAAAAGTTTCGTGACCTCGTGCAGCGTCAGCAGGAGCAGAACCTGGAGCTCCGCCGCAGCCTTGAGCACGAGACCAACAGACCAGTTGCTACACCTTCAGAAATAATTGACTTCAAGGTGCATAAATATTTTATTTCACATCATTTTTATTATTGTTATGATGATGATGATACCTATGTATTTCATAGGTTTTGAGTTGAGTTGTTATATTTAACTATTCACTGACTTTTAATAATGAGTGAATGGATTTATGGCTTATTTCTCTGGGTTTCTTAGTTTTTCCCTTCTACCTGTTTTCCTTTTCCAGTGTTGATACTACCCCTTGAAATAACTAGAAATAGCTAAGGTTAGAATGGTGATGATATAATCATCATTGTTCCTCGTATAGTTTTTCCATGATTGCTGTGGATTTCCTTTTGCTGAATTGTCATCTCATGATAGCCAGAAAGCATTCTTATAGCAGCACTTTTATAGAAGTTTACCTGTTACATATCATTATCATTAGCACCCTTGCAGTCAAGTTTTCCACTGTCATGCAGGGCTTAGGGTTGCTAAGATTACAAGAGAGAGAGGGAGAGAGAGATTAGAAACTATTAATCATTTGTAAACAAAAATGTAATTCAGATTATATTATTGTTAACTGCTGACAACTGACAGTAATATAGGTTAGAAGATGCTTTTCAAATTTGAGGGGCTAGAAATAGCCTTCACAAGTCCTCCATTATGATGAACCTTTTCCAAGCTGAATAAAATAGTCCTGAGATTGCAAGAATAAGCTAATGAAATATGTCATTGAATTGAAGAACTTACTGATCTTTTTCTGTTGTTATCATTTTACAATGTGGTTCAATTTGCAGAAAATGTTCACTGAAACCAAAGCACATAGCAAGGCGATTGACATGGAGTTACGTCGTCTGGAGGTGGCCCAGGCGAACCAGCATGTGACCTACCTCACCCAGTATATGCCTGACAACTTCATGACACGTGGTGGTGAGTTGGGTTAGCTGGGGAGAATAGTCATCCTTATTTCCCAGTCAAAGACCTTAATTGTAGTACAATCAAGAAATTGAGTATCTTCATAAAGTTTGGTGAACACAGGAAACACATTGCAGTAAAGTCAGGGTTGGAAAAAACCCAGGTAAAAAAAAAAAATGGGGGGCTTTATTGGCTTTTATTGGGCTTTTTTAGGTTTTATTGTTATTGCTCACATATATAAATTGAATTAGTTAAACTAAGCAATTACTCGGTAACTTAGAACTAAATAAAAGGTTTGGAGTGTTATGTGGAGAACAGGTACGTTTTAGGCAAGTTGACTCAGATCGGTAGAGAGGTGGCTTTCGGTCCTAACGGACCCAGGTTCAAATCCTTACTGGGGCAGGGAAAAGTTTAAGGATTTGGATTTTGTTAAATCAAGCTTTACTGATCTACCAGAAGTCCCGCCGACATATCGTAAAATTACCCCCGCTAATACTAATACACCAGTCCTGTATGAGACAGCCCTAGCCTGTATTCAATATGGACGGTGAGTGTTAGTGCCAAAGTGGTGACATGTAGAGGTGTAGGGTATGTAGGAGGACTGCTGGGCCTTGATAGCAGGCTGTAAAGCCTATGCCCAGAGTCGGACATTAAAAAAAAAAAAAAAAAAAAAAGTTGGTCCAGTTGGACTAAGCCTCTGATAACCTGTACTGCATATGTTAATGCAGGAAATGGACAGGTGAGGCTTGACTTCTGCTGACTCAGTACTCAGTGTCTCAGTCGCAATCTCAGTTCTTCCTTAATAGTGAGAGGACCATAGCAACAAAATGCTTGCTGGTTGTGGGAGAAAAATGGCAACTGAATGGGATGAAATTGATGTTTTAGAAAATAATAAATAGAAAGCAGCCTGCAAATACTGCAGTCAAATAATAAGTGCTAAAATAGAATGAGAGAGAAACCTGCATCCAAAAGTGTCCCAAGAGGAAAGCTCGTTATTGGGAGAAAGCATATAAGCAAGGTATTTAAAAATAATAAATACCTACAATACTGTATCTGAAGCAACATTAGTATGATTTCTGGAATATTTCTGTATTGTCTGCATGTGTGACTATGACTGCAGAGAGAGGGGCATATGTATGTTCCCAGGGCCCATGTTCCCTAGATTTACATCCTAATTACCCTAACTTGACCTAACCTAACCTAACCTAACCTTAGGAACATAGATTAAAAACAAAAACAAAAAACCATGTATGGCTTTTTTTTTTTCTTTGAATGAGTTTTGTTTTCTTGGGGGGTGGGTGTTTTAATGCCATCCCTGAGTAAAGTTAAATTGTACAAGACACACACTAGTCCATTTAAAATTTTGATTATGTTTTGCTAAATTTCAGTATAGTAATTTAAAAAAAAAGCAGAGATGATAGTTGATTCCCTGACTATACTGATTTGTTAATATACCACGTGCCTGTTAAAGCATTTATTATTTTCAAATTATGAATGTTTAAAAATCAAAAGTTGACCTTGGTATGGTCAGTGGTAGTATATTTTTAAGTATAGTAAATAGTACTGTTGCCTTATTATAATAGAATGATAAAGCATTTTCGCAATGGAGTTAAACAAAATATGGTCATATGGTATTTGAATGCTGCATTCTAGATATGCTGTAATGATTTATTAATACACTCTGTAGTAATGGTGTTTTATGAGTTTTTGTTCATTTTATTGTGAGCAGTATTAGTATAACAATTCTCCTAGCACATTATTCTAACCTTTTATCTCCTGCTGACATATGGCAGTGAACTTGAAGTGCATCTGTTGTCATCCATCCATCCATCCATAATCCAATTCTGCATTACCCCATGAGGAGCATAGGAGTAGGCAAGTTGGTCCTAACATTTAAGATAAGAGTGACCGGCCTCACTCATCTCTGAGTGGCGTTATGTGAGCAATAAACCCCAACCACCCCATGGATATAAACCTACATAGGCTCAATCCGATTGGAGCACCTTAATTACCCACTAAACCACCAGGCTCCATAATTTGGTTATACAGTTACCACCCAGCGTATTAAATGGTTTCCTGGTGTACAGGAAGCCGTTTGTCACACTGTGTAGTCACCCATAGGTGGAAGGAAGAGGAAAAAATGGAGAGAAAAACAGAAGAGGGAGTGTAAAGTCACCCATGGGCAGAAGGAAGAGGAAAGAATGAAGGAAAAAAAGACAAAAAGGAAGGTTGAGAGGAAAGGGCAGACACCCAAAGAAGCCCTATATCGAGTGAGTGGATGGTGAGCACCCCCATCTCCCTCATTAGTTTGAAGTATGGAAAAAAAAAAATGTGGACATGGTTAAAACTGTGAATTGGAGCCAGGATTCCAGGGTCATGAATAATGTGTATATATTTTTGTGACCCATTTCACGTGAACCATTTCACCGGATATACACTTGATGTTTCTCTCTTTTCTCCTCCTTCCCTCCCCCCTTCCCCTTTTTTTTTTTTTTTTTCCAGGATCTTAGCTCACCCCATTCTTAGGTGGTGGTGGTTGGGGGGGGGAAGTCTTCTATCTATTGCCAGACGCCTCAATCCCGCACAGGGTGGCCACAAACAAATTGCCTCCGTGTCGCTCTGCCCCCTGTCATTTCACTACCCCACTCCCAACTCTGCCTCCATGTCGCTCTGCCCCCTGTCATTTCACTACCCCACTCCCAACTCATGCCCCCCTCTCTCATGTACCTCTCCACTCCATCCCTCCATCTCATCCTCGGCCTCCTCCTCCCTCTCCTCCCCTCCACCTCACTCACATACACTCTTCTCGTCAGTCTTTCGCTCTCCATCCTCTCCACATGCCCAAACCACGTTAACGTGTTTCTCCTAACACTTCCTATCATGTCCACATCCACACCACAATGCTCCTTCACTTCCTCATTTGTTAGTCTGTCTCTCCATGTGACTCCACATGCTCCTCTTAAATAACTCATTTCCACTGCTCTCACTCATGACTTCTCTCCTTCCAACAGGGTCCAAGCTTCACTTCCATATGTCAGAGTTGGTATCACAATACTGTCATGTAACAACTTTTTCACTTCCATGCTCACATCCCTGTTTCTTATCACTGCTTTCAACGAACCAGCAACCTTCTTTCCCTGCTGCACCCTTTCAAGCACTTCACCCTCCAGACTTTCATCCTTACTCATCACACTACCCAAGTACTTAAATGCACTTACATTCTCCATATCCTCCCCATCCAGTCTCACTGTACATTCACTGGCTTAACTTCTCTCAAAGACCATCTCTTTACTCTTCCCTACATTCACCTTTAGATTCCGTTTCTTACACACTCTCCCAAACTCATCTACCAAGCCTTGCAGCTCCCCTTCATCCTCACTCAACAACACAGTACATGGTGACATGACACATCCTTGTTTCAATCCAACTTTCAAATGGAAAGATTCACTCAGTTTGCCATCCACACTCACTGCAGCCTTAGCACCCTCATACATACTCTTCACTGCCTTCAACAACTTCCCATCCACTCCATATATTGTTAATACTTTCCACAATCCTTGTCTATCCACCCTGTCATATGCTTTCTCCAGATCCATGAAGGCTTCATACAACTTCTTTCCCTTCTCTAGAAACTTTTCCACTAAAGATCGAAGAATAAATATCTGGTCTACACAACCTCTTCCCTTCCTAATACCTCCCTGTTCTTCTCTAACTAATTCCTCTGTTATTTCCCTAATTCTGTCAGTGGATATGATATGATGATGGTGATGAGAATGGTGAAGATGATAATACTGTACAGTATCACTTGCTGTATTTAACACTATGATTTTTATTATTACAGTTAAGCCTCATTGTAACGGACTAATTGGGGCCCAAGCCATTCCGAAAAGCGAAATTTGATAAAATTGACATCCAGACTTCCCCCTGCTTACCTGGGCTTTTTCCAGTATATCAAACATTAGTCCGGATTGCACCAACTCCTTTTTTTTCATTAGCACTGTTGCTTTATTACTTGTTATCCAACTCATATTCAGCAATCTACATCCTCAAGATGCTGACCCACGCCAGTGCCCATCCAGTGCTCATCATCAAGGTCATGACAACCACCCAATGTTCATCCAGTGCCCATCATCAAGGTCATGACAATCTACCAAAACATCCTCATCCTCCACCATCCCCATGCTCAAGCTGGACTTATCGGACTTTTCCCAATATATGAGAATTTAGTCCGGTAGGCTCCTCGGGTCTGGTAAAAGTGAATTCTGGTACAGTATATTGAAGTCCGTTGTAGTGAGGTTTTACTGTATTATTATTATTATTGCTATGACAATGATGATGATTTTTTTTAGGTGATCATGATGCAGTGCTGGTGTTGCTGTTGGTGGCACGGCTCAGTTCCAAGGCAGATATTGTGGTTGGGGGAGTGAGGGATCGCCACCCAGCCCCGGAAACCATTGACCGCCAGGCTGTCCTCCGCACACACACTGTGGAGCAATATGCACATGCCTCCCGTCTCCTGCAGCTCCTCTACACATTACAGGTTCAGACTTAATTTCATATGCTGTTATTTGTTTTGTATTCCTAACCTCACATATGCTAATTTAGGAAACATCATCATCATCTAATTAAAAAGTAATTCTCTAGTATGTCAACACTTGGCACGTTCTGTCCATTCTGGTTACTTTATTACAAAAAAAGTATGGGGAAGCTGGAGATAGTACAGTGAAGGGTGACAAGTATGATATCCTAATTAAGAAATAAACCATTTGAAGAAAGTCTAGAAGTAATGAATCTGTTTATGTTCATCAAGTGCATTCTTTGAGAGGATTAGGAATTAAAGTCAGTCCTCATTGTACAGTAAGTTCAGAGATGTAGTCAAGAATGCCATAACTTTTTTCTTAAATAACTGGTACTGTGACTTTGGAGTGCCTGGCAGTTTAACTATGTAGGTTTGATTGGAACTTTAATGCAGTAGGATATTTTTTAGTAATCTTCTTGATTTCATAGCAGAAAGGAATGTTTGTAAAGAATAAAGGTAACTTATTCCAAGGATTTACTGTATCATCTAATTTCATGTTGCTTCATTATGGGTGTAGGAGGACTGGTTTAATTGTTTTCAGTGAAATATTGCATTGAGTAACTGTCACTGCCATATCTAAGCTATAATGATAGAGGAAGGTGAATGTTGTAGTTATATTATTTAAAGTATTTTGTCTCTTTTTAGGCAATCCTCCATCAGTACCAACATGTGTTAGGTACATGTGGAGTTGAGACCTTCCTTAAGCTGGGCACCCTTTACCCTGAGATGGCTTCACATGAACGTAACCTTGACTTCTACATTGATTTGCTCAGGAAAGATCAGGTCTGGTTGTTTCAGAGAATTGTCTTTATAGATTTAGCCTTGCTTATAAACATACTCTCTCTATGAAGTGATTCTGGCTGCATAGAGTTTAATGACTGGTATATGTATACAGTAATTCCTTTATGACTTGGACACCCAAGTCCTGGACATTTTTGGCTTGGGTCCTTGGACACTGGGGGGAGGGGGAGACGTTATGTGTTCATCCCTACTTTAAATTTGCCGCGTGGTGACGAATGGTTGTGTTTTCACATAGTAGAGGTGCCCCTGCATCCTCTCTTTCCCAGTTCCTGCCTAACTACCATTGTGAGTACACGCTTCTAACTACCATTGTGAGTACACGCTTGTCGCCATGGCTGCCCCACGTGCTCGTTTTTGTGAATAAACAATAAATTAACTGCAATACCTTGCCACTAGACCATATGGGAATATACAGTGTTGTGCAGTGTTAAGAAATTAGAATTCAGAGTGCAAAGGATTAGGTGCAGAGCTGCTGGCGTGTTGCAACTGGCCTGACGCAAGTAAGAACAGAATGTGCAGTGTTAAACAATTGTAATTCACAGTGCAAAGGATTAAGTACAGCACAACACTGGATTACTGAATATGCTTCGAGAGCTTTTTCACCACTGTCATAGCCTTAGAGGAGGCGGGTCAATTTTTGTAACAGCCGCAGACGTGTGTTGTAAGTACCCTGTACACTGCTAAATATTTTCCATACTCACTTCTAATTCCTCATTCTCTGGTTCCTTTTCATTTATTTCATGCTTTCTGTCCCTTATTTGTGTGAATACAGTCTTGTATAGGTGTTATGCATGTCCAGTAGGGAGTTATTTACGTGGTTTTCAAAGTTAGGTTGGTTTTGGGTCCATAAGTACCTGTCGAGAAGGCTCAGGCCCAAGTCCCGGACATGCCTTTGGGTCTATTATGTCGGATCTTGGAGGGATTACTGTGTTTATATACTGTAGATGTGAATCTATTGAAGCACAGTGTTCTTGCCAGTGTAATCATCATCATCATCATCATCTAATCCTGCGTTGCCCCATGAGGAGAGTTGGAGCCCGGGGCTAGGCAACTTGGTTTGACATTTAAGATGAGAGTGACCAGCCTCACTCATTCCTGGGTGCCATTACGTGAGCAGTAAATCCCAACCATCCCTTGGATATAAGCCTCCTGAGGCTCAATCTGATTGGAGTGCCTTAATTACCCACCAAACCACCTGGTGCCATAATTTGGTTATACGGTTACCACCCAGTGTAGTAAATGGTTTCCTGATGTACAGGAAACCGTTTGGCTTGTCACTCAGTGTAGAGCCACCCTTACACAGAAGGAATAGGAAAGAATGAAGGAAAGAGAGACAGAAGAGGAAGGAAGGAAAGAAGGAAGGTAGAGAGGAAAGGGCAGCCACCCGTGAGCAGCACAGCATTGAGTGAGTGGATGGCGAGCGCCCCAACCAAGCATCAGTAATGATAGTAATAATAATAATCTTGTCTTTGTTTATCAGAAGCACTAGTTCATATCACAGAATTCAGTGGTGGTTGACACTCATTTGCACTTTTACAATTACAGTACAACAATTGTGACATCACTCATATACATTACAGTATCAGTATCCATATACAGTAAACCTTGCATAAGCCAAACTTTTAGAAGCCGGAATCTTCAGTTAGCCAAACTCAGGCCGAGACCACGTATGAAAGTATGCCGAAATGCGAAAGTAGGGGGAGAAATGGCGCCAGGCGGACACGTGGCGCCAGTCTGCTGCTTGCTTTTGGAGACGATAGTTGTGCCATTCTTACTGTCATCTAGTGCTGAACAGTGCTCTCCTTTTGCCTTCTGCCTTGCCATGGAAGGTTCAGAGCTTAAAAGAAGTGATACTGGCACCTCTAGTCGTAAAGGAATGAAGCTAAAAAAAAATAATAATAATAATGTGCGTGTGTGACTTAGTGTAGTTATCATGATTAAAGTTCAGTACTATTATTACTGAAAGTGTTACATTGCAGTCTATTACAGTGATTACATTTAAATTTAGTTCTTAATATAGAGTGAAGTAAATACTGGGTACTGTTTAGAATTTACGTTAAAGTGTGAACTCACCCACCTCCACCAACTCCTTCTCCAAAACAAAACAAACTGCCAAAGAATCTACTGCCTCTAACGAAAGGTGTTACACTGCAGTCTATTAGTGATTACATTTAAGTTTAGTTCTTAATATAGAGTGAAATAAATACTGGGTACTGTTTAGAATTTACGTTAAAGTGTGAACTCAACCACCTCCACCACCTCTGTCTCCAAAACAAAACAAACTGCCGAAGAATCTACTGCCTCTAACGAAAGGTGTTACACTGCAGTCTATTACAGTGATTACATTTAAGTTTAGTTCTTAAGCCTTTCGAGCATGGTAAATTTTATTAAGTTTCACGGCTCACGATTTTACTCCCCCGCGCGCTCCACTGGCAGCCAGCGGTACGCAAATTACACGTATTCTCGCCTAATTTTCGCCACCCAAACCTCAAAATGTTGCCCTGAAACTCACATCATCTTATTCACCGATGTTTGTTCTAGCTGACAAGCCAAAAGAAAAAACAGAAAAATATGAATAAAAGTACACTAGGCCGCCGTGAATAAACATCTTGGAACGTTGATCTCACTTCCCAGCATCGTCGTTTGAGTGTTTTCCATCATACAGAAAAATGTTATTATAAGTTTTGATAGAGAATTTCATTGGCTTTCTAATGAGGTATGTCCGGTTGTGATGTGATTTGTAGTTTTCAAGAAAATGGCCAAAAACTAAAAGCCATTTTTGTAAAAATAATGATTTTTGTTCAGGGAGGTATACTGTAGAGGTTTTCTCGCACACCTCATGTTTTTATTACATAATCTTATGTAGAATTTCATAAGCTTTCTCCTGATACCTTTTTGTTTTGATACACCTCATAGTTTCCGAGTAAATCACAAAAAACTACAGGGTACTCGCAGACTCGGTGCACTTTCGTCATGCACGCACAATAACCGCCTATGTAACCACAACTTTTCATTAGAGAAATTACATAGTTATTTCCTGTACATATGTAGAATTCACTGATCTTTATCATGGTTCTTACAGGAAATCGATACGTTCAATAATTTTGGAGTAAATGGACGACAAAGATAGAACACTCTTCATTGCCTGCAAGCAAGATAAAAACGCTCAATTTCCTTGCCTCACAAATACTTACATATTTTCGCTCGTTACGTTTTATTATTATTATTATTATTATTATTATTATTATTATTATTATTATTATTTACTCAAATTATATACGTGAAATATCATAAGCTCTTTGTAGTGCTCTCAGTAACTCGACATTTCCACTAGTCTTTTTGCTAGGTACTGATATTAAAGCTGAACTTTCTTCCATCTTATATGTGTATATGTAAAAAACAATACTTATTTGTGAAAAAAATATAGAAATGTAGAAACAGGTCAATGTACAAATCAACAAAATATGGATACTCACTTGCTTCAGAGGTGTTGAGCTGCTGGCAGGAACTTGAAGGGATTGAAGATGAGTTAGGTAGTGTGTGGGTTGTGTGTGTGTGTGCGTGGGTGCGTGAGTGAGTATGAGTGTGTGTGTGTGTATATATGCGTGTGTGTGTGTGTGGTATATTCTCTGTTTCTTGCACCACGTTTGCCTAACACATGCGATGCACACAATAGATTTCTCCACGAACATTTGCTGCACGACATACGTATATAATGTCATATATGTGTCGCTGTGTGGCGTATTTTCTTGTCTCTGATCATTACGTAACTTTCCGCTGTCAGTCAATGCACGCAATATTTCTCGGTGAACACTCGCTGCACTATTTTATATGCATATTTCACACTGAACCATGTACAATATAAAACACTATCACATGATTCCATCCCAGCCTTTTCTGTTATTCCCTTCCCTACTGTAGGGCATAAGAGACTGCCTGTTCCCTTAGCAACTAATGCATATGTCTATGTATCTCTATGGCATAACATAATGCCGGCTATGGTAGGTCAGTTATTTCACTAATCCAGGCACTATATGATATAAGTAATGGCTTCACTATAAGGGTAAAATACATCATTTTACGGGCAGGGTGAGTGGAAACCCCTCTATAACAAACCAGACTCTGCCTCTAGGCCTAACGGCTGATAACGGGCGCCAATGCTTTACAAACAATACTGTATATCTATGTTCAGTAGACACAGTCACTTCACAGTATAGTCAGAAACACTGTACAGTCACAATATTTCAATAATGGCTTCAGCCTTGGGTGGGAGGGGGAAAATGGCGGATTTAAAGGGACAACACAACACAGCACGACCCTGCTGTCTGGCTGCCAGTGGAGCACTGAGATTGTATCACTATGTACAGGCACATAGGAGTCATTGCAGTGTTGCCAAAGTCTTACCTTGGGAGAGACACATGGCTTCTAGAATGCTACAATATTTGACGCAAATCGACCGAAAACTTATTTTTTTGTTAATTTTTTTCGCGTTTTCACGTGATTTGAGGTCCTGTGCTTTGGCACACCACACCACATGTAACGCAAATTGCGGTACCGTGCGCGAAAGGGTTAATGTAGAGTGAAATAAATACTGGGTACTTTTTAGAATTTACGTTCAAGTGTGAACTCAACCACCTCCACCACCTCCGTCTCCAAACAAAACAAACTGCCGACGATCTACTGCCTCTGACGAAAGGCAAATTATGTGCACTGAATTCTTTCTTTTTTGTCTTTCTTTATTAATTTATACACTGTATATGCTCCTTTACTTTACTGTTAAGAAGACAAGTAATAAGTATTTGTTTTTGTTTTCGTTTTCATTTTTGAAGGCTCCAACATGCTTGCATGCGTCGGCCTTGGTCACCTAATGGCGGCTCTCCACGCTGCTCGATCTCTGGCAGCCTCCCTGTTCAGTCCCTTAACCCTTAAGTCACACTTAATGACCTCGTCCCATGTGGTCTGTACTGCCTCTGTGAATGATTTTCTACCAATTAACCACTTCAGTACTGTGACGTCTATTTCTACTTTATTTACGCTTCCTCCAGCTGATTTTATGGCACTCAGGACTGGACTCACATACTGAAGGGGCTAACAGAGGCTGTACCAACCCCGTGCACTTCCACCGATCCAACCTACACTGACTAAAATTGTCTGGTGGCAGCAAGAACAAAATGAAAATACACCTAGCACTGAAGGGGTTAAATGTATATTAAATGCACTAAATTGTTTTTTGTCATAACTTATTTATTTATATATGCTTCTTTAATTTAGTGTTGAAAGGACAAGTAATAGGTATTGTCTTAGCAATTTTGGGGGGTGAAAATTTGGTAATTTAGCAATTTTCGGGGGTGAACATTCGGTAAGCCGGAAGAATCGGTAATTCGAACCAGGGTAGAGCCCCATATAGTTCAGCTTATGAAGGGTTTACTGTATTCTCAAGCCCACCTCATTCCATTTAAGGGTCAGCATAATTATGATTTCTTTTGCTGTATTGTTTTATACTGGTGTTGAGATGAGGAGGGGTAGATTGAGATAGTTTGGGCATGTTGAGAGGATGGAGGATGACAGTAGGGCATGGAAGGTGGGACGTGTGAACACCAGGGGTGGGGTTGCGAGAGAGACCGAAAAATACCTCGACCCAGGTTGTAGAGTGTGACCTCATGGATGAGGGATTGAAGAGGGAGGCTGCCACAGATTGAACTGCATGGAGAGCTGCCATTAAGTGACCAAGGATGACTCATGCAAACATGTTGGAGCCTTTATAAATGATAAGATATGAAAGCTACAGCATTTCTAGCCAAATTTTAAGATGAAGCATTAATTTATAATGCTTCTCATGGAGCATTTGTATGAAAAATCACTGTCTCACAATTGGTAAATTATCTAAGTTCAGGTAATTAGTACAGTCTGTCCTCGCCTAATGCGGGTATTTGCTTCCGCATGACCTTGTGTTAGGCAAATATCGCATTAGAGGGACTCTCGAAAACCCCTATTTCTTTCTGCATCCCTGCCCAAAGTCCACTTTTTCCCCCTATGTGGTGCAAAATTTTCTTATACCCCCAATTTAAACCTCCTAAAAGCATTAATATGGTTATAAAATATTCATTATGTCAATAGGACTTTTTTATTTATTGTACTGTACCTTATGTGAGGAGAAAAGCAGACTCATGTCGCCGGAGATGAGGTAGAGGGGGAGAACACACACTAAAATCGATCAAAGTCTGTTTCACTAGCAACACTCCAAATGTCATTTTCTAGGTCCTCCATAGCTTCTTCATCCTGCTGTCACTGGATATCCTCTTATCCTCTTGCTGTAGACCAGCGGCAGCTTGTCTGGTGAAGTAACGAGTGATCAGTAACTGTTTATGGCGGTTTCTCAGTCGGTGTGCATACGATTGTAGATGCTGACTGCATCAACAATTTCCTTAATCACGTCGTTATCTCTTGCAAGGGAAGGGTCGCTGTTAAAGATGAACTTCTTGAGAGACTCAGCTCGACTCAGGATTCAAATTTCCGCATTATGCTAGCAGTGCCCGTGTTAGAATGTTTACTCCTTCTGCAAAATTGTGCCATGTTAGAGCAATATCGCGTCACAGCAAACCGCGTTAGGTGAGGACAGACTGTTTATTGAAGTGCATTCCAATTTCTGTTATTTGTGTCTTACTAAATTATTTTATCTTGAAAATATTGTGGTGTAAATTTATAACAGAAATATTTGTGCTGCATTCTCCTCTTGCTCAGTTTGTAACCATCCATCCATCCATCATCCAATCCTGTGCTGCCCCATGAGGAGCATAGGAGCCCAGGGCTAGGCAAGTTGGTCCTGACATTTAAGATGAGAGTGACCTGCCTCACTCATCCCTGGGTGGCATTACATGAGCAGTAGACCCCAACCATCCCTTGGATATAAACCTCAGTCCGATTGGAGCGCCTTAATTACCCACTAAATCACAGGCACCCTAATTTTGTTGTATGGTTACCACCCAGCATAGTTGTAAATTTATGTGAAACATGCTTGAATGAGTATGTATTTTTGGTAATACAGAAAGTTGAGTAAATTCTTCATTGTGATCCTGCACGTTTTTGGAAGGAAATGTAATTGATGAGTAAGGGAAAATTAATGTTTAAAATGAAGTGTTTGTGGTAATGAAGAAAATTCAATAACCATTTCTGTTTGTTCCCACAGCTTGATGAGAATGTACCATTAGAGGCTCTGGAAAGAACAGTTAGCTATTTCTCAACAGCATACCCAACCCATCTGGCAGGAGAGAGTGTTGACCGTTCACTCTACCTGTATGATGTTGCCAAGGCCCTCTCATCAGCTGCTGCTGCCACAGCCACTGCCTCTGCTACTGTCATCACACTTGTGCATGTGTGTATCATTCTAGAGACACTGTAGCGTTGTATGTGTAATAATACATTTTATACGAGGATTGCCATATTTAAGGTTGATACTTTTTCATATTTTGTATAGCCTTGGAGTAGGTATTACCATTCAAGACCAGACACTATTATTACAGTAGTCAGATTAAACTAGGATAGTTCTTGTCATGTGCAGTGGTCTGGGTTAGTTAATTCCGGTTCCACTTTACTCTGTTTTAATTATTCAGGAATATGGTAGACTAGCTCTGGGGCCCTACTCCTCAAAAAAGGTAATATTAGAATGGTTATTGATAATCACTAATAACTAAATAATTCCTCCATTAGTTGCTCTAGAGAGAGAAGTAGTTTAGATAATATTTGCTTTTAGGTTTTTTATGCTCTCAGGAATTCTAGGAATAGTAATTTTTGTCCAGATAAGTTTAGTGTCCTTATGTTTTATTATAGCCAAACCACAAGGAGTGTGAGGTTGTGGTGGTGTGTAAAGATGTAGAGGCTGCCAGTAAGGATATCCAAGATGCAGTTAAGAGGGTGAGACGCCGCACCCCACAGGATGGCTCGATGGCACCCCTTCGTTACCCCACAGAAGTCCAAGATGCTCTCTCTGCATCTCTAGCACATATGAACAGTGCAGCCAGAGCACTGAGGCATCTTGCCAAAAACATACTCCAGCAGCCATCACTTCTTTCAGGTAAAAATGATGATGATTGATAGATACAGGTAGCTGAACTGAGGGGACATCTACAATTGAAACTGATTTTACACCAGTCGGGGACAGAGGTCACATAATGTTTCATCTCTTCTGCTTTCCATTTTCCTTCACTGGGTAATAATCCTCTCCTGAGAGAAGCTGGTATGGTTGCCCATAGATGATTTCCTTTGATATGCATTAGGGAGGATGTGATGGAGGTGTCCTAAATGTGAGGTTGACACAATGGAGCAGTAGAACTTTTATCTCTGAATGTACACACAGTTAAAAAGTATCACACAGTAGGGGTCTGAGGACATCCTGTATGGTGAGGACAGCTTGTGGTGTCTCAAGTAGATAAATTAATTTTTCGTGTGCCAGAGATCGATCAGCGTGGAGAGCCTCCATTGGGTTAGCAAGGCTGACACATGCAAGCATGTTGGGCCCTCATAAATGAATGATAATGTGCTGAGAATAACTATTTACTATGGACATCATAGAAAATGCCACAGGGAAGTAATATATAGTATTGCTTCCACATGAAATCTTGGTGGCTGACTTGGGGTAGGACCAGCAATCATTTTGCAGTATCCATCATCTTTGGTGTTAGTTTGTTTCATGTGGAGTAAGAGCTGACAGTTTTGTGATCTATTGTGTAAGAGAAAAACTTGTACAGCATCTTTGCCTTTTACCAAACAGACCCCGATGGAGGTGTACTTGGGGAAAAACTGAAGGAGCTCACACATCAGGCAACAGATCTCATATATGGTGGGGAGGACCTGGGACCAGATTCACTACGGCTCTCACTCCACCGCACATCCTCGGAGATTGTACGCATCACGTCTGCACTCGAAAAGGGAGAATATGACTTTGATGGATCAGTGGAGGAGAGAGTGAGTAATGTCAAAAATAGTACCATTAAGTGTGAGAGGTAGGGAGATTTAAAGAGATAAGGAGATGAGATAGGGGGATTGAAGGATAGGAAAAGAGTGACCAAAAAAAAAAAAAAGAGAGAGAAGCAGAGAGAGGGAGGGAGGGAGGGAGAGATGATGTTTTGAGGTTATGGAGATTCATGATATGGTACTTTGTTCAGTTGCACTAATCCTTTCAACCTGATGACACCTTTCAGAAGGTGAATGAAGCTGTCTTACATCAGCTTGAATGATATAAAGCAAAGTCTTCTGGCAGAAGGGGTTAATTGAGATTGCTTCTATCCCCTTCAGCTTGATGATATCTTTCTTAGTTTTAGTAAACTTTGTTAATGTTAGCAAGAATGAATAAAGAAAAAAGATATCTTCAGACTGAGGAAGTTAAGTCTACGATAAAGAATAAAAGAGGGATGTTTAAAGAAGACTAATGCTTTTGAATGGAGAACAAGGATGACGGCTGTGTGTGTTGGTAATTTGGAGAAAGACTAGAATAGTGGGAGATGGTGGCATTGTGTGACATTATGAAATGGAAGTAAAATATCCATCCATATAAAATACTGTAATTGCTCTTGGATACTTATGTAAGTGGTGGATGGATGGCTGCCAAATACTGTTCTGTTACACTGTCTTTCTGCCTTCTTTCTGTTTCAGGATATTACCCACTTTTATTTTTTAAAAATAGGGC
This sequence comes from Birgus latro, assembly GCA_018397915.1. Lineage (NCBI taxonomy): Eukaryota > Metazoa > Arthropoda > Malacostraca > Decapoda > Coenobitidae > Birgus > Birgus latro. The sequence continues at coordinate 113,446 of JAGKTI010000149.1, forward strand.
TAAGATAATGATTTAATGGTGGTAATGGCAGTGTAATAGCAATCTTGATGATGATGGTGTAAGTAGTGGTGATGATGATGGTGTAAGTAGTGGTGATGATGATGATTTTGATGATGTTGATGATGTAGATGGAGGTGGTTGTGATAATGGATCTTAGTGAGAGAGAGAGAGAGAGAGAGAGAGAGAGAGAGAGAGAGAGAGAGAGAGAGAGAGAGAGCAAAGGCAAGTCCTTAGTGCCAGAGTGCATCTTTCACTGTTATTTACTGCATCTTTCAGTATTATTTACTTTTCCACACACCCAGGGCCCAGCTCCAGTATCAGTGCGAGCCCAGACCCTGAAGCAGGAGGCCAAGGAAACAGAGCAAGTGCGGTACAAGCTGGAGCACCGAGAACAGGACCTGAGGGAGCTACGAGTGGCCCTGAAGCAGAAGCACGAGGAGCTGAGTGAGATGACTGTTCGGCGGGACCTGGCTGAGAAGAAGCTGTCCACTGCTACACGGGATGCTGACCTCACCATTGACAAGCTTCAGCGCAAGCTTGATGACACACTGATGATGTTGCGTCGCAAAGAGAAGGTAGACATCAGTTGGCATCTGTGATTTTTTGGTTGTATTACTTTTTAATGGTTAATTTTTTGCAATGATGACACCATTACTGCAGCAACATTAAGGTACAGGTCCTGTTCTGTGTTATGTAATTGTTGACATAAGTACATACATTACCTTTCCTACTACCAGTAATATCTTCTCTGTTCCTGTAGGAGTATGATGAGACTATGGATCACCTCCAGAGTGATATAGAAAGTCTGGAGTCTGAAAAAGGAGAACTGCGAGAGAAACTCAAAGCACTCAACAAGAAGACACTTTATGAAGCACTCTCAAAGTCTTCATCTTTCACTGGTGAGAAGTGAAGCCTGTTATTACCCTTCGTAAATCATTCATTTGTAGTACTGTTCATGGTTGACTACCACGTGCCTTAGGATCATGAATGACTGTGGCTGCCATTTTTTTCCCCCCCAACCCTTTTTAGCTTACCACAGAGGGTGAGAAGTGTTAATATTGGGGGAGGGGTTGGGAGGGGTAGACCGAGAAAGACATGGGACGAGGTCATTAAATGTGACTTAAGGGTTCAGGGACTGAATAGGGAGGCTGCCAGAGATCGAGCAGCGTGGAGAGCTGCCATTAGGTGACCAAGGCCGACACATGCAAGCATGTTGGAGCCTTCAAAAACGAAACGAAACGAAACGAAACGAAACGATATTTCCCAGCATATAACGCGCATTTTTTTAAAACCAGGAAAATGCTCTCAAAGTATGTACTGCGCATTATACAACGAAGCTACCTATTTTAATAGGGAAGGAATGGGCCACAGTTGAACCTAGAAGTGGTTGTGTCGTCCTAAAACTGATGAAAGCTTACCTCTGTATTATTTTTTATCCTTCATAGTCTCATGGCTGTGTTTACACTAGGCTTGTACTATTATGTTATCATACAGTGAACAATTCTTCAATCTTTATCAAAGTACTGTAAGGGCATCAACACTCTTGCTTTTCACGTGACTGACGACGCTCTTAATGTATTGTTTACCGCAGTGTTGCCAACCAGAGAACTTCTAAAGTGACGTTAAACTATAGCGCTACACCACTACACCCATGTCAGTTCGGAAATTCGTCTCCTAAACGGATTTTTCGGCTAAACTTAATATCGTAAATAATGAAGTTACATGAGTATCCGTAAGGAAGTACCAATTTTCTTTGCTTTTAAGCAAAGAGAATGACTGACTATGATGTCAGAGTTACAGTGGAATTTTCGCCAGCCTTGGCAACACTGCAGTTTGGTAGCTGGTGTGCTAGGCCAAAACAAATGCTATATTGTGGTTGTTTCGAGTGGTTCGACATTTTTTCTCTGGGATTTCAGATTCTCCAAAGATATAGCATGAAACGATACAGATACCAGTACATCTGAAATTAGAGTGCCGTTGTTTGTAAAGAAATAAACTCGTTAAGAGCACTGTAGCAAGTATCCAGCGAAACATCGTGGTAAGGTAGGTGGAAATTCTGCAACCTCTCAAGTTCTTGCTAGGCTTGGCGTAGATCTAGGTGCTATCCAAATTTTCTTTTGAAAACTAGGGTGCGTGTTATGCACTGGAGCGCACTGTACACTGGGAAATATGGTACTTCATGGCCAAGTGTATTCACTTTTTTTTTTTTTTTTTTTTTTTTTTTTAATGCAAGGAAGAAGGAACCAAAGGCCNATTGGGGGGGGTGTATGGAGTGGGGGGGACTTTTACATGGGAAATTTTGGTATTTAGGGGCAAGGGGTTTTCCTTTTTTTTTTTTTTTTTTTTTTTTTTAATGCAAGGAAGAAGGAACCAAAGGCCACGGGCCCACATACTGTTCCTTCCAAGAAAAAGCAAAAACAGTACAAAAGAGAGCCAAATTCAAGATCCATTCATTTCGAGATGCCTGGACACACTGCGTTTGAAAGACTGGAGATCATAGGAAGTAGGAAATACAGACAGAGGAAGACAGTTCCAGTGTTGACCAGTTGCATAAATGAAGGACTGGGAGTAATGGTTAACTTTTGCATTAGAGAGTTGGACAGAAAAGGGATGAGAATTTGTTGCTAGACGGGTACTACGTGCCCGTCGTAGAGGTGGAGGGATGCAAGCAGACAGTTCAGAGGAACAGTGACCGTTGAAGTAGCGATAGAAGAGAGATAAAGGTGCAACAGTGCGGCGAAGAGACAAGGTTGAAGGGAATCAGTAAGAGGAGGAGAGTTAATGAGACAAAAAGCCTTTGACTCCACCCTATTGACAAGAGCTGCATGTGAGGAGAATCCCCACACATGAGAGTTGTACTCCACACATGGGCGAATAAAACCCATGTACAAGGTGAACAACTGTGCAGGGGTAAAGAAGGTTCGGAATCGGTTTAGCACACCTAATCTCTTGGAAGCAGATTTCACAAGAGACTTAATATGTTCTTTCCAAGACAAATCCCGAGAGAATGAAACCCCAAGCATGTTCAAGGACGATGCAGGACTGAACTGGACATTATTAAACATCAGTGGGTAATCTTGAGGAAGATTTTGTCGGGTTGATAAGTGTAAGAACTACGTTTTTGATTCATTAAAAATAACAAGCTCACCCAGAAAGATTGCTGGGATGGATTGCTACTATAAGCTGTTTTGGCAGGGGGGAACTGACGGATATGGGGGTGTGGGTGTGTTGGTTGCGGAGAAATGGGTGGAGTATGTTATGAATGTCATGAGAGTAAGTGATAGGATAATAGTAGTGAAAATTTTGATCAGACGGGTGATTGTTTCAGTTATATCAGCATATGCTCCGCAGGTAGGATTGGATGACGCAGAGAAGGATAGATTTTGGGATGATTTAATATGTGTAGTAAATGGTATGGGTGATGATGAGGTAGTGGTTCTGGGAGGGGATTTAAATGGTCATGTTGGTGAAGCAGCTCAAGGTTATGAAGGAGTCCATGGAGGATGTGCATATGGTGTGAGGAATGCGGAAGGGGAAAGAATACCCGAGTTTGGGGAGGCTGTGGACATGATTGTGTGCAACACACATTTTAGAAAAAGAGTGAGTAGATTGATTACGTATGAGTCTGGGGGAAATAGTAGTCAGATAGATTATTTTCTGGTCAGGAGGGTTGATAGGAGATTAGTGAGGGATGTTAAAGTTATAGGAAGCGAGGAGTGTGTGCAGCAGCACAAACTGTTGATTTGTGACATGGTGCTTAAGGAACGAATGACGAGAAGGAGGACATATGTACCTAGGAGGAAAATATGGAAGCTGGGAAACCAATCAGTAAGGGATGCCTTTTATAGTGAGATGAGGAGAGTGGTGGCTGAACAGGAAGTCGTAGATAGAGACGTTAATGAACAGTATAGAGCCCTTAAGAACAGCCTCTTGAGAGTTACCGATGCAGTGTGTGGTTGGACAGGGGGCCCACAAAGACATAAAGTGACTTGGTGGTGGGATGAGGGTGTAGAAGCTGCAGTTAAGGAGAAAAGAAGGCTTTTTCGGGAATGGAAGAAGGGTGGTAACAGGGAGGAGTACTTGGCTGCCAAGCGCAGGGCTAGAAGAGAGGTATACAGGGCGAAGTCTGAGTCACAGAGACTTTTACTTGATAATCTAAATCATGAAGGAAGGAAAAATATGGTTTTTAGGGTGGCAAATCAGGTGAAGAGAGATAATCGGGACATTGTAGGCGAGCAGTGTGTGAAGAATGATGAAGGAAGGGTAGTGGTGAACAGTGAGGATATTAAAGATGCATGGAGAGAGCATTATAGCCGGTTGTTGAATGAGGAGTTTGATTGGGATAGGGAAGGTTTGGAGCCAGCTGATCC
>JAGKTI010000149.1:118005-142789 GCA_018397915.1 Birgus latro
TGGGAGACATGTTATGTGCCGGAGGTGGGGCTGGAGTTAGCTCGGTTGCTAGAGTGAGAAGTGGTTGGAAGAAGTTCAGGGAGCTGTTGCCTCTCCTGACATTGAGAGGACTCTCCTTATGTGCTAAGGGGTCTTTGTATGCAGCATGTGTTAGGAGTGTGATGCTGTATGGTAGTGAGACCTGGGCAGTAAAGGAAGAGGATATTCGCAGGTTTAAACGTACAGAAATGACAGTGATTAGGTGGATGTGCAGTGCGTCCCTGCGTGCAAGGCCTGGGGGGGCTGGGTTTACGATAGAAGAGTTGAGAGGTAGGATGGGACTGGAGTGTATTGGTGTTGTGATGAGGAGAGGTAGGCTGAGGTGGTTTGGACATGTGGAGAGGATGGGGGATGATAATTGGGTGCTGAGGGTGAGAAGTGTTAATATTGGGGGAGGGGTTGGGAGGGGTAGACCGAGAAAGACATGGGACGAGGTCATTAAATGTGACTTAAGGGTTAAGGGACTGAATAGGGAGGCTGCCAGAGATCGAGCAGCGTGGAGAGCCGCCATTAGGTGACCAAGGCCGACACATGCAAGCATGTTGGAGCCTTCAAAAACGAAAACACGAAAACACACACAATCAGAGATACGAGCCAAGTCAGACATTAGGTGTGCCATAGCCTCATCCCTATTTTGTTGAAGTAACTGCTGAGATGGACGTTCTGGAAACCGAATGGAAAGGTGAAGGGTGGAATCATCAGTATATGAGTGGATAGGGTTAGATGTACAGCTTAGAAGGTCATTGTTGAATAAATGGAAGAGAGTTGGTGATAGGACAGAGCCCTGAGGAACACCACTGTTGATAGGTCTAGGAGAAAAATGATGGCTGTCTACAACAGCGGCTACAGAACGACCAGAAAGGAAGCTAGTAATGAAGGCACAGATGGAAGGATAGAAACCGTAGGAGGGCAGTTTGGAAATTAAAGATTTATGCCAGACTCGATCGAAAGCCTTTGAGATGTCAAGTGCATTGGCAAAGCTTTCGCCAAAGTCCTGAAAGGAGGATGACCAGGAGTTTGGAAGGTAGGTGAGAAGATCGCCAGTGGAGCGTCCCTGACGGAACCCATACTGACGATCAGAAAGAAGGTTGTGACAGGAAAGATGCTTTAAAATTTTTCTGTTAAGAATTGACTCGAAAACTTTTGAGACACAGGATGTTAAAGTAATTGGACGATAGTTAGGGGGTTGGGAATGGTCACCCTTCTTTGGGACTGGCTGAATGAGAGCAGACTTCCAGCAAGAAGGAAAGGTACAAGTTGATAGATAGAGGCGAAAGAGTTTATCTAGGCAGGGTGTAAGCACAGAAACACAGTTTTTGAGGACAACAGGAGGGACTCCATCAGGCCCATATGCCTTGTTAGTATTGAGGCCAGTGATGGCAGAAAATACATCAGCTGAAGAAATTTTAATGTCAGTCAAGAGGAAGTCAGAGGGGGGAAGTGATGGAGGAATAGCACCGGAATCGTCTAAGGTGGAATTGGAGGAGAAAGTCTGAGCGAAGAGATCTGCCTTATCAGTAGAAGAAATAGCTACAGAACCATCAGAGTAGAAAAGAGGAGGGAAGGATGATGAGGTAAAGTTGTTAGAAAGGTTTTTGGCAAGGTGCCAGAAGGAGCGAGAAGAATTCGAGTTGGAGAGTCGAGAACATTTAGCATGGATGAAATTATTTTTAGCAGAGCGAAGAACAGACTTAGCACGATTCCGGGCAGAAATATATAAAAGATGTGATTCAGGGGTGGGTTGGCTCCGGTACCTCTTATAGGCCCTCTCCTTGTTGCGGGCAGCATTAGAACAAGCGTGATTAAACCAAGGCTTTCTTGCATTAGTCAGAGGATATGAAAAAGGAATGTATGCTTCCATGCCTGAAAGAATAACCTCCGTAATGCGCAAGGCACACTCAGATGGCTCCCGGCCATGGAAGCAATAATCATTCCAAGGAAAATCAAAGAAGTACTGCCTGAGGACCTCCCAATCTGCAGCTCCAAAGTGCCACAGACGGCTATTCTTTGGAGGGTCCACAGGCCGTACTGGAGTGATAAGACAGGTTAGGGTAATAAGGTTATGATCGGAGGAGCCCAACGGAGAGAAAAGATTAACAGTGTAAGCAGAAGGATTAGTTGTTAGGAAAATGTCATGTATGTTGGAACTCTGTCCTAGGCGGTCAGGGATATGGGTAGGGTGCTGTACAAGCTGCTCTAGGTCATTAAGGATAGAAAAGATGTAGGCTTGTTCACTAGGTGGATCAGTGAAAGGAGAGGAGAGCCAAAGGTGGTGGTGAACATTGAAATCTCCTAGAATGGAGATTTCAGAGAAAGGAGAAATGGGTAGAATGTGTTCCATCGTAGAAGTACGATAGTCAAAGAATTTTTGATAGTCAGTAGAATTAGGAGATAAGTAAACAGCACAGATATATTTAGTCAGAGAATGACAGGAGAGCCAAAGCTAGAGAGTAGAGAATTCAGAAGAATCAAGTTCAGGAACACGAGAGCAAGATAGATCATTGCGTACTTATACGCAACAGCCACATTTGGCTTTGAAATGATAATAGAGAAAGTAGGAGGATACAGAAAAGGGTTTGCTGTCAGTTACCTCAGACAGCTGAGTCTCAGAGAGAATGAGAAGGTGAGGTTTAGAGGAGAAGAGGTGGTGTTCAACGGAGCGAAAGTTAGAGGAAAGGCCACGAATGTTACAGAAATGAAGAAGGAGTGAGTCAGACAGTGGTTCCAGGCAGCTGCGTGAGTCGTCACCGGGAGAGGGGCGAATGGTGGGGGCATTTATGCCCCCCCCCCGGGACTCTGAGGCATGGTTTACGTGCACCATTTTCTTTTTTTTTTTACAAATTTTGAAAAGGAAGTGTAGTGTGTAGTGTGCATGTAGTTTGGTGTTGACTGTTAAAGAAACTTGTATTGGAGAGCATGCTGGCCTGCTCTCTGTGTTACTGAGACACTGAAAAAGTTCAGCAAAGGGGGATGGTCAGGAACAAGTCCTGAGGGCTGATGAAACGGGAGCTCCAGCTCTCCCTGTCGTCAGCCTTCCATCCACCTTGGGAGTACTGCCCTGCTCGACTGGTGCTACAGTCTACTACTTGGAGGGTTGCTAGCAACCAAAGAAGCTGATTTCTGCTTCACATCTAGGACAAAATTTCATGCAGCCAACCACCATTTGCAGTATTATTAAAGTTAGGGCATGGCCCAGTTCCATCAGGTAAAACAGACTGACTGTAATCAACTTATTTTCATTCTTAACCTGTCCAGTCCCGTCCGGTTTTTTACCCAGCCTACCCCCAGGTCCCGACCGATTTTCGAGTTTTTGTTTTTTGGCTGATTCCTTTGCTTTTGGTGAGAAGCATCGAAAATTCTTAGAGAAATCGCTATCCTGAGGTTACAAATGTTGATACAGGTGTCACTCAACCTTACATTTTCCTTCTTTTTCAGGGTACCTGGCTAAAGAAAACGAAGTATGGAAGGGTTAACTAATTCAAGCCTCTTTAAATTACGTATTTATTTCATTTATTTGGTACGAATTTATGTGTAGTACAAGTCTATATTAGTTTTCATACAATAATATAGGGATTTATGAGCATTGTTCACTCACCTAAAACCACAATATATGGCACCTTCTTTTACGACTTTACCACCTCATCACTTTTGTTTGTTTCTACTTCTAGCTTCTTCGTTTCTTTGTCATCCACCTCAGGAGTCACTTTCACTGTGAATTTCGTAATTGGAGAGATCGTGGGGCAACATACCTTCACTGGCTAGGTTACTGCTAACAGGTGAATTGCCCAGTGTGGGGGGGAGGGGGGGAATGGGGGGTTAGGTGGGGCCAGGCAGTATCCCTGCTTGACAGCAGGTAGAGGAAGGTCTCCCACATATGCCTACCAAAAATCACCCATGAATATTGAAAAATGTGCACACAATGGGCCTTGCAATTGAGTGACGTACGATGCACGTCATTGGGTCTGTCTGCGGAAAAAGTAGCAACGTGCATCATACGTCGGTGGGACTCTGCAGGTTAAGGCATGGCTCTCAGCCAGAAGTGCACAGAATCCTGCTCTAAGTTGAGTCTTTCATACTACTTCATGTCTTAGTACACAACTTAGATTTTTTTTTTTCTTATTTCCCCTCATATATTGGTGATGCTATCAGGGATTTTTCTGTATAGATTTTTTGCCTGATGGTAGCTTGTTTATGGAGACTGGAGCCTGAACAGTGGCCATCAGATGAACAAGGCTGAACATAAAAAATTGTCTTTCACAGTGCAAGCATCTTTACAGTTGCTCATGATGTTAGTGCAGTGTGCAGTCTTTATTGGATTAAGGGAAGAATAATTTGAGTTTTCTGCATTAGCCATTAGCTTATTGCATGGTAGGTAATCCTTTAAGTGTGGATACTGTCACTAGTTGTTTTGGATTATTTCCAGAAAATTACCAAACTTAGAATGACTTGTTTTGTTTCGTTTTCATTTTCGTTTTTAAATGCTCCAACATGCTTTCATGCGGCGGTCTTGGTCACCTAACGGCGGCTCTCCATGCTGCTCGAACTCTGGCAGCTCCCCTGTTCAGTCCCTTATCCCTGAGGCCATGCTCGGTACAGTTATATCGTAATATAGTGTTCTGTGTTTATTTTGTGTTATATATATGTTTTGTGAAAATAGGTTTAATATGTATTAATAAAATAAAATTTAAGTTTCTCAGAAAATAGGAAGATACACTATTTGAAAAGAAGTGTTTAAATGTATGAGTGAATGTGGAAAATTTGGAAATGCTAGGGTTGAAAATTGAGGAATTATATGGTAATTGATAAAACAGTAGATGTAAGGAACAGATGGAGGGACTTTAGTATATTGATATTGTATATGGGAATGACCAGAACAGAGTTGTGGTAAATATGATTGGATTTGGTGGTGCACATAGAGGGAGTGTGGTGCCCAAGAATGTAACAGAGGCATAGTGAAGAATAGTGCAAAGAAGTTGAAGAATGAAAAAGCAGAAGCTCTTTATGAGGTATGTGCAGAAAAGATAAAATGTGGAGAGTCCAGTAATTGTTTGTGGACCTGGGCAGTAAAGGAAGAGGATATTCGCAGGTTTAAATGTACAGAAATGACAATGATTAGGTGGATGTGCGGTGCGTCCCTGCGTGCAAGGCCTGGGGGGGCTGGGTTTACAATGGAAGAGTTGAGAGGTAGGATGGGACTGGAGTGTATTGGTGTTGTGATGAGGAGATGTAGGCTGAGGTGGTTTGGACATGTGGAGAGGTTGGGGGATGATAATTGGGTACAGAGGGTGAGAGGTGTTAATATTGGGGGAGGGGTTGGGAGTGGTAGACCGAGAAAGACATGGGACGAGGTCATTTAGTGTGACTTAGGGGTCAAGGGACTGAACGGGGAGGCTGCCAGGGATCGAGCAGCGTGGAGAGCCGCCATTAGGTGACCAAGGCCGACGCATTCAAGAATGTTGGAGCCTTCAAAAACGAAACGAAACGAAACAAAACGAACATGGGCATGTAAACATTTATTGAATTGTTCAAATGGAGTCAGGATTCTTGATGTAGGTGGGGGCACTCACCATTCACTCACTGGGTGTAGTGCTACTTTGGGTGTCACCCCTTTCCTGTCTTCCTTTCGCCCTCGTCTGTCCTTCTTCCCTTCATTTTTTTCCTCATCTTAATGCCTACGGGTGACTCTACACTCCCTCTTCTGTCTTTTTTTTCCTTCATTTGTTCCTCCTCCTTCTTCCTGTGGGTGACTCTACACTGAGTGACAAGCCAGATGGTTTCCTGTACACCAGGAAACCATTTACAGCTAGGTGGTAACCATATAACCAAATTATGGCGCCCGATGGTTTAGTGGATAACTAAGGCTCCCCACTCGGTTTGAGCCTGTGTAGGTTGATATCCAAGGGATGGTTGGGGTTTATTGCTCACATAATGCCACTCAGGGATGAGTGAGGCTGGTCATTCTCATGTTAAATGTCAGGACCAACTTGCCTAGCCCCAAACTCCCATGCTCCTCATGGGGCTACATAGGATTGGATGACGGATGGATGGTTGGAGTCAGGATTCCAGGAGTTTTGAATGATGAATGAATGTGTATATATATGGCCAGTTTCATTGGGCATGCTTTTGATTACTTCTCTCAGTCTCATATTCTTTCCTTTTCCTGGCTTTCTGTACCATAGCTCATCATATCTGCAGGTGGAAAAAAAAGAGGTCCAGTAATGATAATGATGATTTATTTCAGTGCATTGATTACAAACTTCAGTTTCACCTCTGTACAGATTTAAAGGTGGCTTACTTTAGTGCAGATGTTGTGGAATAGCACAGCATTGTTTTGTGGTTCATAAATTTGGGAGCTTTGATAACCCCAGTAGTATATAATGTGATAGTTGCATACCTGTATGGTGGAGCCAAGATTTGTGAATATTAGAATGTTGAGTGATCAGATTTGTGACCTATTTTACTCATCACTGATGATGAATCTCATGTTATGCTTACCTTAGATCACCTACCCAGTCTGGGTTTGCCTTCACCCTTCTCTTCTTCATTACCAAAACTCAATACATCCCACAAGTCATCCCCTCTGCCCTTCCCATAATCCAGTCCCTCACACCATAGTTCACATACTTACTTCATGCACCTTACTCTCACATGATAGAAAACCTTCAAGGTGACCTAGATAAAATATTGGAAAGCAACTGGTTGAAGTGATTGCATTTCTGCAGTCCTTTGAGTTTGTGTCCAAATAAACGTGGGGTCACAACAATAATATTATACCTCATCACATCTTTTTTTCTTGTTTCTTTTATGAGTAAGCAATAATAATCATTCATCAAGCATGTAAAGTACAGAGATGGTACTGTGGGTTCAGTTGAAGCTACCACTGCATTCATGCAAAGGTTCATGGTATGTACTGTATCAGTTTATTGAAGTGAAAACCCAGCATGGTTTGGTCCTGATTTTTTTTTTTCCAATTGTTATTATTATTATTATTATTATTTATTTCTCAGGAGCAGTGTCACCCTCATCTCCAACGACACCTTCATCTGCTGGTGGTGTAGGTATGGTAGGAAGCATTGTAGGAGGTAGCGGGATGGTGAAAGACTCTCCTATGCTGTTACAACAGATTAATGATTTGCGTGCTGCGCTCAGCTACACAACTGCAGCCCACCATTATGCCACTGCACAACGCATGCACTCTCAGCTGGCATCATTGAAGCCCATTAGGGTATGTTACCAGGGTACAATACATCAACAAACAGTAATAGTGAATAAGGGCCCCATTTACTCCCTCCTTTTTTTTTTTTTTTTTTTCTATAGGTATAAAGTGTAGTGTAGTTTAAGTAGATCCCTTTTTCTACTCTACCATCCATCTATTTCCTACTCTATACGTAGGTATAAAGGATAGTGTAGTATAAGTAGATCTCTTTCCCACTCCACAGAGTGGTCAGGGCACAGTCTTTTACCAGTGACAGTGATGATCATGTTAAGGGGAAGAGATTATAAGACTGAGGATTGCCTTGTAACTGGGAGCATCTGAGAGTATTACAGAAAATTGTTTTAGAGCTAACTGTGTATTTTATGACAGCATATAGTGTTATTTCTGTTTTCTTTAAGTCTGTAGGTTTTATAGAGTTTCCTGCTCTGGAGTGGGGTTACACAGTCTTTCTTACCCTGTGTAGTATCTATCACTTTCAGGCCTGCTTGTAAAACTTGGTGTAGCTACATGTTTTTCTCTTATTCACAGGTGCAAAAGTTGAACATAAGTGGAGGGAGTAATGAGGAGGAGAAGAGAGATATGAGTAAGGAAGAGAAGGGTAGTGAGGAAAGTAAACATATGCTTGACCGCATTAACCATCTCATGCGTCAGACATCACTCATTCAGAAGGTATAGTAAAGTTGCAGGAGCAGTTCTTCCATGTTCCTGCATTTTCCCCATGTTTAATTGACTAGATGTCTTCTGTAACTTAAAATTTTCATCATTGTTGAGTTTCAACATACATTCACCCTAAGTATAGGTTTGTTAGTACAGTACTGGACCAGATTATAATGTCTTATCATTTCACTATATAGCAGAGTATTGTGAAACACTGTTGTGTATCCCTCTAAGTGATTACATTAGCCTACTTTCTTCACATATAGGACTGACAAAATAGTGAGGTTGGTGTAGTCAGGTAAGGGTGTAATATTGCTATAACTGCACAGAACAGTCAGCAGATTGGCTGTGAAATGCATAAAAATATATTGATCAGTTTGTAACATATGACTGGAAAATCACATGGATATCCCCCATTTCACAAGGTACTCTGTTAATTCCATCTTTAGCTATTTTGTCTGAATCCTATCCATGCCTTTGTAATACTGTAATTAGAAAGTTGGTGATATGGTAATGGTAAAATTGAGTCATGATGATGATGATGAAAATTAGTTATGACAGTGATGATGATGATATTAAAACTGGGTTATGAAAAGAAAGTGGATTTTGATGATGATGATGTTGATGATGATAATAATGTAATTTTGATATGATTATGATGATGAAATGGATTATGGTGATAATGATGAAATGGGTTATGGTGCTGATGATAATGTAGATATGATAATGATGGTGTGATGGTGGTTTTAGGAGGTGAACACGGTGATGACGGGTATGATGGTGGTGGATCTAACCAAACGAAAGCCTGCTACTGTCCCTGCCACAGCCTCAGCCACACCTGCCCATCACCTTCTGGAGCACCGCAACAAGCTCAATGCACTCCGTTCTCAGGTCACCTCACTGCAGGTTAGGAGGCACATGTGCATGTATTATGTGTGTGTATGAGAAGGATTCTGTTGGCCTGAATGGTGAATGAATGAGTGTTTGGCAAGCATCACTTGGCATGATGGCTGGATGAATCACTCTTGTGTGATAATCAAAGACAGAAAATAAAACCCACACTTGTAGACAAAGAATATACAGTATTTACCAAACAGTTTCGTTGGACACTGCCACCATCTTCAGTGGTCAAGGTAGAGAGAGGGAATGACACATTGACAATACAAGGGCTCCATTTTATGCGTGTGTGTGTGTGTGGAAGGGAGGGGTAAAAGTGAGATGGTATGGGGTGGATTGTAAGCGGGGATTTCCCAAAAGTGAAAGGGGGGGGACACCACCAGGCAGGTCAGGTGTAATTCCTGTCTGACCTTGCCTGTGTCGCTGCGGGAAGGGATATTTCCACCAGGGACCTCATTATAGGATCTAGCTTGTACATGCCTTCACTAAGGTTGAAATTCTCGTATTTTTAGATACACATGGCTTCAATAATCTTTCATTTCCGAAAGTCCACCGAAACTGTTTGGTAAATATATTCTTTGTCTACAAGTGTGGGTTTTATTTTCAGACTTGGCATGATGTCGTTCTAGTTCTTTCCCTATAACTTGTCCCAGATTTTTATCCTTTTAAACTTATTTCCCATACCTCTGTGGCAGAACAAGACACTACTACTGTACAGCTCCATATCCTTCCCATAACAATTCACTGTGGCTAGCACCACTTTCTAGTGTTAATCTGTTGCTACAACATTTAAGATGGAGAGGTAGCAATTATAAGTTAAAGTGAAAAGACTATAGTAAGTGTGTATATGCAGTAAAGTCAGGATTTGGGGGGCTTGAATGGTGAGTAAGTGAGATCTGGGCATGCTTTTGTTTGTTCTCCATTTGTCATGCTTTCTGAGCCCCACCTCATCCTGTCCGTGGGTGGGGAGGTGGTAACAGGATGATGAAATGATATGATGATGATGATAAGTGTTTAGTGTTATAAAGTTATGGACCTAAGTATTCCCATTTTGTATATTTCTGCTTTGGTTTTTATATTTTATGAACTGCAGACATCCCTTTATATGTATACCATTTTCAGGATGAGATCACCCGCACCCTGGCAGTGAATAAGCCTGGTGGTAGTGTCAGCACCACCTTCTCTGCCTTCCCATCACCACAACTTACCAAGGTATCACTGTGGATTAGGAATTTTTTGGTAGTGTAGTATTGGTTGATGTATTTTGTGTTTTGGGTCGTCATATCTTGTTTCTTTGATGTACATTTCATGTGTATTTGTAAATACAAGAAATGTTAACTGTAGGAGCTCTCTCCTAAGATATTTGTATTATCTTGTAGTAGCCATATTAAAGCACTGGTGCTGGTAACAATGTACCCATCATAGTGAGGGGATTACAGGAGATTGTTTACCGAAGAACTCCATCGGTCCAGCCCATTTTGCCTAAGCTAGATAAGAATTGTTTGGTGGTAGTCAAAGAAGGGTGACCATTCCCAACCCTCTATCGTCCAATTGCTTTAACATCGTCTGTCTCGAAAGTGTTTGAGTCTATTCTTAACAGAAAAATTTAAAGCATCTTTCCTATCACAACCTTCTTTCTGATCGTCAGTATGGGTTCCGTCAGGGATGCCCCACTGGCGATTTTCTCACCTACCTTTCAGACTCCTGGTCATCCTCCTTTCGGGACTTTGGCGAAAGCTTTGCCATTGCGCTTGACATCTCAAAGGCTTTCGATCGAGTCTGGCATAAATCTTTGATTTCTAAACTGCCCTCTTACGGTTTCTATCCTTCTATCTGTGCCTTCATCTCTAGCTTCCTTTCTGGTCGTTCTATAGCCGCTGTTGTAGATGGCCACCATTCTTCTCCTAGATCTATCAACTGTGGTGTTCCTCAGGGCTCTGTCCTATCACCAACTCTCTTCCTTTTATTCATCAATGACCTTCTAAGCTGTACATCTAACCCTATCCACTCATACGCTGATGATTCCACCCTTCACCTTTCCATTCGGTTCCCGCAACGCCCATCTCAGCAGTTACTTCAACAAATAAGGGATGAGGCTATGGCATACCTAATGTCTGACTTGGCTTGTATCTCTGACTGGGGTAAAAATAATCTTGTTGTTTTTAATGCATCAAAGACTCAGTTCTTGCACCTATCAACCAGTCAAAACCTTCCACAGGAGTACCCACTGATGTTTAATAATGCCCATCTCGTTCCTACATCATCCTTGAAGATACTTGGGGCTTCATTCACTTGGGATTTATCTTGGAAAGAACATACAGTAATCCCTCTAATATTCAGATGTCCAATACTCAGATATACTCACTATTCGGATATTCTGGGCTGCCCAACCCCCAAAATGCCAAAAAATTTGAAAAAAATCGAAAAAATTTTCGATTTTTTGGGACCGCGTCAGTTTGAATTTCCCGCCCCCGCTGATCGGCTATGTTTACACTCGTGGCGTCTGTCTGTCGGTCGCCATTACCCACTCAGTTACTGCCTCATGAACACCTCCAACAATGGCGGCCGAAGTGATTGCTTTTGTGGTGATACCCTACCTCCTACAGTGCTTGATACTGCTCTTCACCTTCTTCATCATGAGTGTGATGATGGAATTTACTGTTATGTACAGTGCAGTGAAGTGATGTGATTCCAGTTATAAAGAAAAAAAAACGTTGTGAAAAGTGTTGGTGATTCTCAATTGGAAAGGTGTGTCAGGTGCAAGGTCTTCCTGTCAGAGTCTGAGATGATAGAGTGGGTTATTACATCAGGATGGCAGCTTCTTGTTCATAAGTACCCTAACTTCATGCCTAGCCTGTTTTCATCATGCTGTAAATGTGTTAAAAGATTACCAAAAATGTTAATCATAATTTCCTGCTTGCAATTTAATTTTTCCATACATGGTTCTTAAGTAAAGCAGCTAGAAAAAAGGTGGAAGATGTGAATTTCATGTCCGGTTCTAACCTAACCTAACCTATGGTTACCATAAAGATTTTCATGCCTAACCTGTTTTCATCATGCTGTTAATGTGTTAAGAAATTACCCTAAATGTTAATCATAATTTCCTGCTTGCAGTTTAATTTTCCCATGCATGGTTCTTAAGTAAAACAGCTAGAAAAAAGGTGGAAGATGTGAATTTCATGTCCGGTCATCTTTCGTGAATTCTGCTTCCAAGAGATTAGGTGTGCTAAGCCGACTCCGAACCTTCTTTACCCCTACACAAATGTTGACTTTATATACGGGTTTTATTCGCCCCTGTTTGGAGTACAACTCTCATGTGTGGGGAGGATCCCCACATACAGCCCTTCTCAATAGGGTGGAGTCAAAGGTTTTTCGTCTCATTAACTCTCCTCCTCTTGCTAGCTCCCTTCAACCTCTGTCTCTTCGCCGCACTGTTGCATCTTTATCTCTTTTTTATTGCTACTTCAATGGCCACTGTTCCTCTGAACTGTCCACTTGCATCCCTCTACCTCTACAACGGGCACGTAGTACCTGTCTAGCAACAACCTCTCATCCCTTTTCTGTCCAACTCTCTAATGCAAGAGTTAACCATTACTCCCAGTCCTTCATTTATGCAGCTGGTCAACTCTGGAACTGTCTTCCTCTGCCTGTATTTCCTGCTTCCTATAATCTCCAGTCTTTCAAACACAGTGTGTCCAGGCATCTCGAAATGAACGGATCTTGAATTTGGCTCTCTTTTGTGTTGTTTTCGTTTATTCTTGGAAGGAACGGTTTGTGGGCCCATGGCCTTTGGTTCCTTCTTCCTTGCATAAAAAAAAAAAAAAATGAATGGGGGGAAAAAATTATGCCATACTTAAAGGGTTAAAGAATTAGTTTTAATATTTTCTTTTGCTAATTTGTCTCATTTACAATCATATTTTATCCAGTGATAATATTAGTAACAGTTTGGGACAAGTTAATTTAATATGTGTCACATCAAAAATACTCCTTAACAACCCTGAATACAATAATACACCTCTTAGTAAGAGTGTTGACTTCTGATGTGAACAGAACCCAAGCCAAGTTAAGCATTGGGTTTTATTTTGTTCATAATGTAACCGTATAATCAACAGTGAATCTTTAGTGAACATTGCATCCTTTACAGGCAATGGGAGAAAAGGAATTGGTGTTAGTGGGTGAGGTTCAAGTCCCCTCCTCCAGTCACTCTACCCAATCCACTACTGGCCCAGTCAAGGTTGTGCTTGGCCCAGATCACCTCAAGGACCTCCATCTCCGCATGCTAAAATAATACTGTCTGTGTACTTGATACTACTACACTACTGTGATCTCTTTATTTCATCTTTTCTTATTCAGATATAATTTACTTTTGCTTTTCCTTCCCCATGTAATCATTTGTAACTCATGTTTTCTGTTCCTCCACATCCCTTTCTGGGCCTCATCATGATCAAATATTATTTAACTTTCATTTTCATACCTTGGTATCTTTTCGTATGAAGGCTTATTCTGCAATAATCTGACGTGGGGGCAATTCTGTTTTATCAGTTCCAGTTCAAATCCAGTCCCAACAAACTAAGAATTCATCAGTTCCAATTCATATGTTAAAAAAGAAACATCAGTTCCATATTAGTTCAGATCATGTTCTCAGTTCCAGTTCAGTGCAATTCATAAATTAAAAAAAACACAAATCATAGCTTAATTGAGTATGGTCCTGCTTATTTCCATCTCAGGTAATACCTTTTCAGAAAACAGACACATGATTTTATAGAAACCATTTTAGTTTGCAGTAATTTCATTTTTAAGTCAGTGAAGGAATATATGGCAAAAAATAAAACATAAAATTACTTTTTGAAAAGAAAACAGCATGAGATACAAAAATTAAAAAGGCAAAAAACCAGACCATAAGAGCATGACATATCATGTCTCTTGCATCAGTAATACAACACTAAAGCTAGCAGGGTTATTCCAGAAATACAGAACAAAATTGTGAATTTACAAGTGAAAAATGATAGCAGCTACATCATCATCATCATCATCTAGACCTCCTTTCACACCCTACGACAAGGTGAGGAGTAGCAGTGTTCAGACAGCCTAAGTTTGCTCAGTCCAATGGGCCACACTTCCATTCACTCATCATTCAAGCCTCCGGAATCCTGGCTTTGTCTGGTACGCTGAAAACATTCACCACATTCTGTAGCTTCACATAAACATATCTGAAAGAGCCAGTCTGGACGCTGTCACGTTAAAAAATGGTGCCAAATCCCTGATCATGCACTTCTCCTCATAACATTCATCCAGCCCGCTCGATCTCTTGTTAGTCCCCAAGCCTCACCAACTTCCATACCTCTCTTCCTCACACACTCATCCCACTGACTTCCATACCTCTCTTCCTCACACACTCATCCACCATATCATTCCACCTTCTCCTTGGCCTATCTCGCCTCCTTGCTTCTTCAGACTTGCTCAGATATACCTTTTTCACCATTCTGTTGCTATCAGTTCTCTCCACATGACCATACCATCTCAGTACACTCTCTTCAATTCTGGTGTCCACAGACTTCCTCACTCCACATTTTTCACGACTCTCATTCTTTCATATCCTGTCCACTCGCTGTACTCCACATACATTCCTCAACAGTCCCACCTCTACTGCTGTTACTCTTGCCTTTTCATTTTTATGCCACACCATAGTGTCACATGTATATGTTAAACTTGGCACTAACACAATATGTAAGCCTCGTGCAGCTGCAACACTCAAGCCTCCATTTCTTATCAAGACCCTCATAGCACCAGCTACTTTCCTTCATTGTGTCACTCTACTTTCCACTTCTTTTGCATATTTTCCTCTCTTTTCTATCACACTACCCAAGTATTTGAACTCAATTCCAGTCTCTCTCCATTCACTGTAACATTACACTGAGAATCACCTTCTCTCAATAACCATCACCTTACTTTTTTCTACATTTACTCTCAAGGCAGGACACTCACAGACATTAGCAAAACTCTGCACTAGTCTACCAAGTTCTTGTGCAGTATTTGCAAGTAGTACTGGCATCATCAGCATACAATAAATTTGAGATATTCCATCTATCACCATTCATTACCAACACCATCCCCTTTCTCCATTACTGGTGTTTTTACTTCTCCCATCACACCCAATCTACATGTTGTAGCTACTGTTATTACTGCAATATAAGAACAGTAGCTACAACACGTAGAAAAATTACAAAATAAAATCTAATAATATTTATGAACTTACGACAACCTGATCAAAGATTAAAGAATTAGAAATAATCCAGTGGCTGCATAATAAGAATAATAATAAAAATAAAAATATCTTATTAGCCAGTATTATGTTGGTTCATTATTAAATTAGTTCCAATTCTGCTCGTGTGAATGTTCATTTTTGTCAGTTCCAGTTTGCCTGTTTTCCCAGTCACTTCCAGTTTGCTTATTTTCCCAGTCACTTCCAGTTTGCCTTTTTTCCCAGTCATTTCCAGTTCACTTTATATTGGACTCCATGTCTGACCTCATTATTACCCTTGCATCTCCAGTTCTCTGTCCTACTGTTATGTCTCACCTGATGCATCTCTAACCCGAATATTTTGCCTGCAGGGACTGAGGTGGCTTTTGATAAGAAAATTTGAAAATATTGTACCAACTGTACATTCTACTCACTGAGTACAGATTGGTTTTTAAGAAGTATAAGGAGATGATTATAAATTTATGATGTTAGTCCTGTGTATTTCAGTAAAGTGAAGATTTTGTCATGCATCTAGCATGGAAATTTAGTGTTATAGATCTGGTATTTTTTATACATTGATTATGAAGGTAGGTGAAAAGAGGCAGCATTAATTTGTGCTGAGAACAATTAATTTTAAGATTTTTTTAAACATTTTCTCAGTTTCTTAATAGGATGGTAGTTGCATGTGATGTACTTCGGACCCTGATAATTACCTAATGTTGCCGGCTGTATGTTTTATCCAGTACATGCACTTGTCTGGTCTGAACCGAATAACTCAAAAATTATAAAGTGTTTGTTGTCAGTTCATGCTTCCTGTCATTAAAGTTAGGGATGGCAGTGGCTGAAGTTTTATGCCATTTACTGCTGATGTTATTAGGAGTCACAAAAGCACTGTGTCCAGTCAATTTTTTTGTGTTTAGTTGCTTTCATGTAACTATTTTGAAGTGACATTCAGCATTTCCTTGACAACTACTCAAGCATTTTGTTGACATAGTGCTCCTTTAAATATCCACATTTTGTCTTCTTGTATGGTGCTAAGTCAAATATATAGCAGCAGCAATAACCATTGTCTGCCTGTTCATTTATTCTGTTACATGAAGCTTATAAATTTATGTGCATATAAACCCATGGTTGACTGAGTTAATTGATTGAAAATTATTCACTGCACAACTTTGTTGCCTGATCTTTCATTTGCTTCTTTACTAGACACCTTGGAACTATGTGTAATCTGGTGTCACTGTCAAGTCTTGAATTTTTCATAGTTTGGTTTATCTGCAAGATGTTGTCAGGTATGTATGTTTCTTTCATTAGTATTCAAGGTCTCTAAATATTTATAAATATCAAGATTTTAATATGACATTAGTTTTTGATGAACTGATGTTTAGATAAAGGGGTAAGGGGATGTGGATACAACAGAGTAAAGGGAGGACACATTCTGTTGTTGAAGATATGCCAAGATGATCCTAGGATGGGAAAAGAAGTTTGCATGATAATAGACTGAAAATGATAAATATTATAGCCACAGGTAATTAATTTTCTTTTCTCGGTTGTTTTCATCACGTCTGACCCAAACCATCTAATTAGTACATTTTCATTAATTTGCAGGTTTACTAACAGAATAGTTTTGGCATAAACTCACAGGTTGATGGTCCTATATGGTGTATAGAACACAGTATCATGGTGGTGGGGTTTTGCACTGAGCTGCATCTAATACACTTTTGTATCAAAATATTAGAATGTACAGTTATATGGTAATGAATGTTAAATGCCTTATTTAGAGCAGAGCATCATTATCGTCAACATTTATGATGCTAAAGAAAAATATTCATTTGTTTCACAGATCCTTCTGGCAGACAGTCCAGTAAAAGGGTTCTGTTTTCGTATACAGGTGGCCCTCCACATTCACAGAATCAACTTTCGCGGGTTTCGCAGATTCGCGGATTGCCCCTCTGTTGTAAGAAGTTAGGGTAAATATGTAGTTAAGTCATCAGCTCTTTGTGATATTTTATGCTGCATTCAGGTCCCAGATATGTTTTATTAGGTAAAGTATGTGCACACGGGGTGATTTGCAGCTGTAGAGGCATTTATTCAGACTTGTGCAGAAAATCCACATTCACAGGAGTCTGTGTCCCTTAAACCCTGCAAATGTGGAGGGCTTTCTATATTGCCCCATTATCTTGAGACTGTCAGAAGCAAACATGGTTTATCTGTGGTAAACTACATTTTCCTGAAGTGGACAGAAACTTCAGTTTTACTCCTGTCTCTTGCCTGACACTGCATCTGATGAGGGTAGATGAACAGATTGAACACCAAATATTTCTGTCCATGGTCAATAACCATTCATTCCCTTCGTGATACTATGACCGAGTTTCATCTACTGCATTTCATCAGGAAACCCTTCTTCTTCCATCTTGAACTGCCTGGTCTTCCATTCATCCTTTTTTGTCAGTCTTACTGTTCCACATGGCCAGACTACCCAAGGTAATTTTCTTAAAACATCCCACAAAAGTGTGAATTTTTCTATCTGTCCTTCCAGCTAGAAAATAATGGAATTTGAAACACGTGTAGCATAATTCTTCATTTGCTGCTCGACTAATTTGATCGTTTAACTTGTTACTTGGAAATAATTAATTATATAAATGCCCTAGTACCAAAGACTTTTTCAAGAGCTTTATTGTGCTTTTATTTCAGCCTCAACAGCACATTTAGATGATGATGCAATACTATGCTATAATTTTCATCTATAGCATGTTGATGACTGATGTTTGTGTACTCTATTTAAATGATAGTTATGTTTGTGTTTTTGGAAATAGTTTTATTCTGGACTGTACTTTGCATTAATTAATTTTCACCTGGTTACTCTGAGGTTTGCAACAAATGAGCAGATTTTTGGTTGATTTATTAGCTTACTGACCATTTAACGTATATGTGGTTGTATTGCCATGGATTTTTTTTTCTTTTTTTTAATATCCGTGTAATTTTATCAGAAAGTGCTAAGACAGGGATAAATCTTCAGTTACTCAAAGTACAGTACAGGAAAGTGAAAGTGCATATAGAAATAATGAATACAAAATGTGTTATTGTAAGTTGGTTATCAGTAGCACATTGTGTACTTTTTAAAATGTGTTTAATTTTTCACAAAGTTAATGCATATAACAATTGTAAAGAGAGCTTGAAGAGAATAATTTATTAAAAATTGGTTTTACTTTCATGAACTAATGGTAAGGGAATCTTTTTACTACACTGTAACGAGCTTTATGTTTACAGACCGTTCCCTGCAGTCATTGTACAGTACAGTGTCTTGCCTTCCATATTTATCACACCTTCCTAAATGTTGGATTATCTTAACCTATTTATGCTGTTTTGTATGCTTCATATTTCTGTCACAGGATTACTTCATGTAACGTCATCCACCATCGCAGCTGGCAGGGTGTTAGAACTTTTGATATTACAATACAGGAACTGAAATATGATATGGAGTTCAAAATACTATTAAGAATGTACACGTTATTATTAATATCTGGTAAAATGAGAGTGGTGGCTGTGAGAGGCTTGCATGTAGTAGTTTTAGTGCCTACTTTAACATATGGGTGTGAAACTATGGTGTGACATGAAAATGAAAAGACTAAGAGCAGTGAAGATGGGGCTGTTGAGGAATGTGTTTAGAGTATAGCAACTGGATAGGATAAGGAGTTATATGATTTGCAAAAGATGCAGAATAAGGAAGATTGTGAACACCAGAGTTGAAGAGTGTATAGGTACTTAGATGATATGGTCATGGAGAGAATGGATGTGAATAGTGGTGAAAAGGGTATATCTGAGTGAGTTTGAAGATGGGATGAGGCATGGTAGGCCAAGAAAATAAATGATTAAGAGAGATATGGAAGCTGGTAGGCTGACTGGATGAATTTTGTGCTGAGTTATCTTTCCTTCATTTTTTACTCTTCCTTCTGCCTATGGGTGACTCTACACTGAGTGACAAGCCAAATGGTTTCCTGTACACCAGGAACCCATTTATTACACTGGGTGGTATATATAACCAAATAATGGCACCTGGGGGTTTAGTGGGTAATTAAGGCACTCCAATCAGATTGAGCCATTTAGGTTTATATCCAAGAGATGATTGTGGTTTATTGGTCATGTAATGTCACTCAGTGATGAGTGAGGCTGGTCACTCATCTTTAATGTCAGGACCAACTTGCCTAGCCCTAGGCTTCTAACACTCCTCATCGGGCAACATAGGATTGGATGGTGATAATGTCAAAAACAAATTCCACAAGCTTTAAAGGGAAATTATGTAAATGTATAGTTCAGCCCAATGTGAGCATATTGCAAATTCCAAGACTTCTTTACGGATGCCTGGTGACCACAATATGTGGCTTTTCAAATCCATAACATATATAAAATACCTACCATGTTACTGTTTTTTCTCATATTTGGTTGCATGAAAAATTACTTATGAGCTCAATGGTTTTATTTTTCGGCATGTAGACAGCTGATGGTGCAGTTGGTAGAGCTCTTGGATCAGTACATGCTGTGGCTTATCCTCAATGGTTTGAGTTCTAGAGGTAACTGGAGGTTTTTCTGTCAAATGCTACCAGGGGTGTAGATCAGTCCATTAGAATTAAATGTTCTTGAGTACAGTACAGTAGTAGCCTTGCCTCAAGCTTTGTGCACCAAAGGGGGAATATGAGTATGGTATTTTTTTGCTGGCTGCAACACTAACCCACCATGTAGGGCCATCTTGCAATGTAAATTCAGCTGTATGGGTAGGTGTGCAAAAGGGTTTATGCTGTAATTTGGGACCAAATGCCATTGTTTTAAAAATTCCATTGCAAGGGATAAATTAGCAGCATAAGAAAATTTAACCCACTGACCCTGTGGATGTCTTTTTCAGTAAAATTTCTGTCATCCAACTACTCCGTTCAGTTTGAGCTTTAGTAGACCCCATTAATATGAGGGGCTCTCCCTTAGTCAATAAGACCTTTGGCCCATCCATCCATCATCCATTCCTGTGTTGCCCCATGAGGAGCATAGGAGCTTGGGGCTAGGCAAGTTGGTCTTGACATTTAAGATGAGAGTGATCAATTTAAGATGAGAGTGAATGAATTAACTAAAGGGGATCACCCAGATGCAGGCCATTAACTGAAATTAACCTCCTCTCCAAATAAACACTATTTGCCTTCATACCCAGGACACAGTTCTACTGGAAACAGACACAATTCAAGAGGAGATAGTTTTAATTTTGGGACAGTCTTGCATATGATACTGTATCAATATATTACACAACAAAATGGACCTCAACCCTCTATTGTTGACTTTGTGATCATACTGTACATGTGGAAAACATTCAACAATTTCAATATATCCAAGTGGTTTCCTACATCTGTTAATCAACCCACCATGCATGAGTCATCTTGCTCATTTTCCTGATATATTTATGCCAAAAGCAATTCACACAGTAAGTTAAGTAACAAATGACCAGGAAATAAAAGTTCAATTCCACTATGAAAGAAGTCTGACTAACACAGACATTCCATGGAAGAAGGGCCAACCAACCAAAAATGGCCCTACAGGTTCCAACATGTTCCCCTGGCCTACATCACATGTTTTTGCCCCAAAAGAAACAAATAATGGCCCCTTTTACCACAGTCACAAGTCCACAGACTGGACTCCAAGCAATAAACCCTATTGCATTCAGTTGGCCCAACAGATAATGCTCCCATGGAGGCAGGGAGAAAGAAACATTGGGCAAAAGCCTCCCAGACAATGAAGCACTTCTTGGCCTGAGACTTTGACATCTGATGCCTCAGTTTTACTGCTAAATATACAGTAATACTATAATGATGCCTCTCAAATGGCACTTTTTTTTCACTTATCAATTAAGGTTTTATGGGGGGATGGAGACCACAAGTACAATATATTGATAGTCTTGTCATTTCATAACCCTTGAAATGGGACAGGTTTGGCTTTAAAACTGACACCACTCACATAAACCCCTATTGTATAAAGCCTATTAATTTGCCAATTTCTGGTGGGTTAACATGGAAAACTGGAGCAGCCATTACAGAGTATTAACTTTCAAATCTTTACACACATTTTCTCCAATCCTTGATTGTGGTTGGTTGCCCCTTCCACAGAATGCCACATATATGTATAGTATGTACAAGTTTAATAACCATTCTTTCAGTGCTACATTAATGCATCACTTGAACCAAAATAGTGTGTTTTCTGAATGGTAAATTCAAACTCAAATTTAAACTTTGGACAATATATGAAAAAGAAAATCTTATACATAGTAATGGCAGACAAAACTTAACTGGTAGACTAACCGTACTGTGGCTAAATACACACTGCCACCACAGCCAACCTGACATCACACAGCCTCTAAGCAGGCCATTCCAAACCGACGACCTGATTTACACAATTACCTAAGTGACAGTGATAAGGCTTGCACATATGCCAATCACAGTTTATAAATTACCAATGGCAACTAAACCATAACAAATTTAGCCTCTTAACCAATAGTGAATAAAGATAATTTAGTTCACTTTCACTTATGAGCATATTTGTCACAGAAAAGTGTCACTCCTCCCTTCACTACAGCATAATAAAACTGCATATACTACCACTGGCAATAGTAGTTCACTGACAATCCCTTGCTAACATTGTGTCCCACCTGCCACATTTCTCATTCCTCTCCAAATGTCTGAATATCCATCCTTCTGTTGTGTGCATCACATTGCTACCACATGTTTCATACTAAATCCTCTCATTGCCACAGCCATCATAGAAGTGTCAGCAAACTCTTGATAGTGACAGTACTGCATAGTAATTACCCATCTGTTAGAAAGGGTAACAGGAAGAAGTATTAAAAGTGCCTCACTCTAAACTACTGAGTTCACACATCTACCACTCGCCTTCACCAATGGCCTTCTGGAAGACATAATCTTTGCCTTTAAGGTTCATGATGCCATCTTTCAAGGTGAACTTCCACTTGTTCCTCACCCGTGTAATCTGAAAACAGAAAGGATATGTTGATGTAATAATTGCTGTAGAATCATATAAAGAGTACTTTGACCCTTTGATGAATGGAGATACCTCTGCACCAAATATCACCATCTGTTACCTAGAGTAAAATACTTGAGTATATACCACTCCTAAATCTGTAAAAGTATCCATACTCATGTTAAATCAAGAACACACTAGCACTGTACGGTACCTTGAAGTACCCAGGTATCTGGATTCTCTCACTAATTCCAGTCTCTCTCCATTCACTGTAACTTCACACTGGGAGTCACTTTCTCTCTCAATAACCATCACTTTACTCTTTTCTACATTTACTCTCAAGGGATGACCCTCACAGATATCAGCAAAACTGCACTAGTCTACCAAGTTCTTGTGCGGTATTTGCTAGTAGTGCATCATCATCAGCATACAACAATTTTGAGATATTCCATCCATCACCGTTCATTACCAACATCATCCCTCTCTCCATTACTCGTGTATTAACTTTTATCACCATCCCATCCATATATATATTGAAAAACCATGGGGACATCACACAACCTAGTTGCACACCCCCACACGACGTGTTTACACGGCCCTACTCTACTGTCACAAGCAGCCAGGCGGTCAATTCCTCTCAGATGTCTTCACCGGTATGTTTAAATGCTAATGTAACATGCCCCTTAATTTTGAGTAAGTTTCTTCCATTATGCTGAAAACAATAGTAGGTAAGGCTTAAGGAACATTATGATAATAAGAGAGGAAATCTTGCTGCAAGAGAAAGGTAATTTACCACCCTCAAAATAGGCACAAAAATACAGAAAACAAACTAGAGGAATATAAATTGACTTGGCAAGGTCATTAGGCTGTATGCTTACACGAAAATTTATAGGTTTCACAATTTTAGGGGACGAAATGGAGCAAAAATGTTTACTAGTCAGAAGAAAAAAAAAAAAACTTTTGTCTCACGTCTTCTTATAAGTTAGCATCCCACATTTTTTGTTCAGTGTTGTGGTTCCCAACACATTTCGGACCTACAGAGCATACAGTTATTTCTGCTCTTCGCAGCTAAGTGTACATTTACTGCTCATTCTTTGTTTGTTGTTATGTGTATGTTTGGGACAGTATTGATACAAATAATTATGTATTTCATTAACCCCTTCATAGCTGCCATCCTTGAACAATGCATTACTGCACCGGTGTCAATGACGTTGAGTTAGGGAGCTATAAAATCTGCGAACAATTATGGGAAGGGAACGAAAGTCACTGGTATGGTTATACAAATCTGCTGTACCATCCCAAACAGCCAGGCGGTCAGTTCATCCCAGATGTTTTTGTCAGTATGTTTTAATGCTAATGTAACATGCGCCCTAATTTTATTCTTTCACGATTCACAGCAAATCAGAAGATGGGTTTAGGGACAAAAAAAAAAAAGTGCACCAGACGAGTCTTACCACATCTGTAAGAAAATGAAACTGATTTTGGAACATAGAAAAAATGGTTCCAAGGCCTGCCACGGGAGCACGCAAATTTCTGAACTCACGACCATTGAGGGGGCTAAACATATGCTTTACTGTAAGCAGTAAAAGCACCTTACCAAATCAGTTCATCCTGATATTCTGTTATGTTTTTCTGATTGTTTCTGGGTTGGCAAATAAACATTTCTTGTTAAATCTGTTTCCCCGTTGTTTTTAGCTATTCTGCTGGTGTGCAACTCTTGTTGTTAGTTAACATAATGGCGGAAGGTACTGATCTGATCTCATTGTTTAACCAAACCTGGCCTAACTTAGTTTAACTGCACCTAATAATTTAACCTAACTTAATCTCCAGTTTGGAAGTTGGGAAACAAAATCCACACTTGAATATGTTGAGTTTCTTCCATTGTACTGGAAACAATCGTAGGTACAGTCGCATTCATGAGTCCCGATACACAGGTGTTTTTGTTGTCTATTGCAGTGCTCACTGTTTTTGGAATATGGAACTTTTGTGCTTACTGCTTGATACACTGAACATAATTTGGTCGGTTAGCAAGTGAAATAGTTCAACATCCTACCAACGGTGGACACAACATCAGACAAGACAACTACATGCGTATCAGGACTCATGAATGCGACTGTACAGCTTCAGGAACATGACGATAATAACAGAGGGGGAATTTTTCAGCAAGATAAAGAAATTTACCAAACTGAAACTAGAAAAATACAGAAACAAGCAGGATGCATATGCAAAGATTTGGTAAGGTCTTTCTGCTACGTTAAGTGTACATTTTTCGATAAATAAATCAGTCTAACAGTACTTGTTTTTTGTTTCCGCTGGATTAATCATGATTTCGGACTATTCAGTCACCCCTTCGCACCATATAGCCCGGATAATCGGGCTATCTCTGTATATATATATATATATATGCATATAAATATACAGTAAAACCTCAATATTACGGACTTCAATAGACCGGAATTCGCTTTTATCGGACTCGAGGAGCTACCGGACTAAACTCCTATATATCGGAAAAAGTCCGATAAAGCCAGAAAGCAGTCCAGACTGCCAGATCACTTCAGCTATGTTCACCACAATAAGACAAGTAAAAGACATGTTTTTCAGTGCACAGTACAATATTATTATACCATTTGATTAATGTAGTGAAGGTATAACACAGTACAATACTGCAATGGTGGTGAAAACTACCGATGCAATCCGGACTAATGTCTGATATATCGGAAAAAGTC
>JAGKTI010000149.1:143087-166536 GCA_018397915.1 Birgus latro
ACCGATGCAATCCGGACTAATGTCTGATATATCGGAAAAAGTCTGGATTAGCAGGGGTAAGTCCAGATGTCGCTTTTATCGGAAAATCGCATATTTCGGACTGGCCTGAGCCCCAATTAGTTCGTTATAGTGAGGTCTTACTGTATACTGTATATACATATGCATATATATACAGAAGGAGCTCGGGGCTAGGCAAGTTTGTCCTGACATTTAAGATGAGAGTGACCAGCCTCACTCATCCATGAGTGGCATTATGTGAGAAGTAAACCCCAACCACCCCTTGGATATAAACATTCACTGGCTCAATCTAATTGGAGCGCCGTAATTATCCATTAATATATACTGTATATATATATATATATATATATTAATTTTCAAATAAATAATATATATATAATACCTGAAAATAAGGGATTAACGTTATTCTCACAATGCCAATAGTGCCTTACCTTATCATACTGGCAGACCACCACATTGTCAGTATCAAACATATCTGTATTGTCATCTTCACTCACATCGTCTGCACTATTGAGGGGCTCCTGTAATGAGAGTTTAGTCTAGATTGTTCATAATCGCTTCTAAATGTGAAAATAAAGGTGCCATTACAGTAAAAAGCTTCTGATCTTAAACACTGTAGTAGAGCTGCCAGCCTATGTCAGGTAGCTATATGCTACTTGCCACTAAAATACACAGTTTGTGTTACAATATGAAAGTGAAATTATAATTCAAGTACATAACTGTAAAGATATAACATATCAATATTTAGTGAAGCATACCAGTAAACCATTTCCTATTACGAGGTGATAAGTGTAAATACAGAACATGGAACACTTCTCTAGTTGTCTTACATCCTCCTGGCCATCTGCATCATCATCTTCCTCTTCTCCATCAATGGACTTTTTGTCATCCTCTTCATCTTTATCATCATCATCATCGTCATCATCATCTGAGATCTCTGAAGAACTATCACCTGTCCCATAGGAGCCATCAACCTGGGGGAATATGGGTATGGTACAGTATTTCAACACTGATTTAAAAATTGTGGTAAGAGACCTGGTTAGGCCAAAAATATGCTAGATTTTGCAAATGTCTCACCAATATACAATAGTTTCACAAGGTGTAATATTAACTTGGTAGAGAAAAGTATGAAGATATCACATCATCATCCCAATTCCTTAACCCGCCGAGTCCCATCAACGTACGGTGTACGTCGCAACTTTTTTCCGCGGACAGACCCAACAACGTACACCGTACGTCACGCAATTACAAGGCCCATTGTGTGCACATTTTTCAACATTTGTGGGTGATTTTTGGTAGGCATATGTGGGAGACCTTCCTCTACCTGAGGTCAAGCGGGGATACTGCCTGGCCCCTCCTAACCCCCCCTCCCCCCCCACACTGGGCAATTCACCTGTTAGCAGTAAGCTGGCCAGTAAAGGTATGTTGCCCCACAGTCTCTCTAATGACGAAATTCACGGTGAAAGTGATTCCTGAGGTGGAGGACAAAGAAACAAAGAAGCTAGAGGTAGAAACAAACAGAAGTGATGAGGTGGTAATGTCGTAAAGGAAGGTGCCATATACTGGGGTTTTGGGTTAGTGAACTATGCTTATAAACGCCTATATTATTGTGTGAAAACCATTATAGACTTGTACTACACGTAAGTTCGTACCAAATAAATGAAATAAATACGTAATTTAAAGTGGCTTGAATTAGTCAACCCTTCCATAGTTCGTTTTCTTAGCCAGGTACCTTGAAAAAGAAGGAAAACGTAAGGTTGAGTGACACCTGTATTGACATTTTTTTTACCTCACGATCGCGATTTCGCTATGAATTTTCGATGTTTCTCACCAAAAGCGAAGGTTTCAGCCAAAAAACAAAAAGTCGAAAATCGGTCGGGATCTGGGGGTAGGCTGGGTAAAAAACCGGTCAGGACTTGGCAGGTTAATCTCATCTGAAGACTTGGCAAGATACAATCCAGATAGTTACAGCATCAAAACAGCACACCCAGTGAAAATGGCTATAGTCAATCACACAGCACTGAAGCCTTTGGAATTCTGGCTCCACTTCACAAGCATAACTGTCTGCATATGTAAGAATATACAGTAACATGAGACAACTTTACCTGAGTTTCTTTTAACCTCTGGTAGACAATATCATCCAGGATCTTGTTGTCCATGCTGAAAGATAGCTCAAGTGGCCCTTTCCTGGCTGCTCTTGGATTACTAGTGGACTGTGTGGGGGCCTGACTGGTGGAGGGGAAACTTATGGGTTCATCACCAGCTCCATCCACCTGTAAAACAGATACAAATATCAAGTGAGTTGGCTCCAGGAAATACTGGATGTGCAGGCCACATGCTACACTATAAGTGAAACAAAGTGAGATGCAAAGTCTTTTGGGTCCACGTTCATGAAGTACATTCATTAAAAAAAAATTAGACTTTGACACACAAGGCTACTCCAAGAGATGCTCTATCGTCTAAAAACAGGAAGGCCATTTGTTATCTAACTTCTGCATACAAAGACAGGCCTCACACCTCATGTCTTATCAATTTTAGTTGTACTGTTTCAGTACTGCAGTAGATGAAAAGTACTTAATCAGCAATGGGTATGTATGGATATAGTAACCTGTAGAAATGTCTGTCACTGCTAACTTAGCAGGGACTAAGGGTTCCTAGTTTCCATGACAGCAAGAGTAACTGCAAAGTACACCAAAATGTCTGTGGTAAACAAAAGCCATCAAAGAATGTGAAGTTACTGGGTAAACTGAAAGAAGTTTATAATTAACGATACTAAACAAAGTGAAATGAATGTCAACAAAAGTGTGATACTAGGGGATGCTAACTGAAGATAAGCAGATCAGGAAAAAACAAATGAATAAAAGACAAACCAGAATGATGAACACCACTGTGATGGTAAAAATTATTTGCTTTTTGGTGCA
Organism: Birgus latro; assembly: GCA_018397915.1. Lineage (NCBI taxonomy): Eukaryota > Metazoa > Arthropoda > Malacostraca > Decapoda > Coenobitidae > Birgus > Birgus latro. Next base: position 146,027 of record JAGKTI010000149.1, read on the forward strand.
TACCAGTAAAGGAAAATAATGCCTGCAAATGTGACAATGGTAGAATTCAATGATAGTAAAGATCAATAATAAGGCAATACAGTACTATGCAAAAACAATAGTGTAAAATGTAACTCAAGAGCATGGAATTTTTGTGGGGGAACATGCGACCAAGCCTGGACAAAAGGAGCTGCTCCATGAAATGTAAAGAGCATGGAATGGACAAAACTCAATACAGCAGATAACACGGGAACATTTATACCAAGGGGTTACACCTGTCCATCATATTGTGAGCTCTAACAGTATTTTTTTTTTTTTTAATGCAAGGAAGAAGGAACCAAAGGCCACAGGCCTGCATTGCGGTCCCGTGGGACCCAGGTTCGAATCCTCGCTGGTGCAGGGAACAGTTTAAGGATTTGAATTTCATTAAATCAGGCTTTACTGATCTACCAGAAGACCCGCCGACATGTCGTAAAAATGACCCCGCTAATACCAATACACCAGTCCTGTATGAGACAGCCCTAGCATGTATTCAGTATGGACGGTGGGTGTTAAGCGCCGAAGTAGTGACATGTAGATTGTAGGAAGACGACTGGGCCTTGATAGCAGGCTGTGAAGCCTATGCCCAGAGTCGGACACATAAAAAAAAAAAAAAAAAAAATACTGTTCCTTCCAAGAAAAAGCAAAAACAGTACAAAAGAGAGCCAAATTCAAGATCCGTTCAATTCGAGATGCCTGGAGACACTGCATTTGAAAGACTGGAGATCATAGGATGTAGGAAATACAGACAGAGGAAGACAGTTCCAGAGTTGACCAGTTGCATAAATGAAGGACTGGGAGTAACGGTTAACTCTTGCATTAGAGAGTTGGACAGAAAAGGGATGAGAGTTTGTTGCTAGACGGGTACTACGTGCCCGTCGTAGAGGTGGAGGGATGCAAGCAGACAGTTCAGAGGAACAGTGACCATTGAAGTAGCAATAGAAGAGAGATAAAGATGCAACAGTGCAGCGAAGAGACAAAGGTTGAAGGGAATCAGTAAGAGGAGGAGAGTTAATGAGACGAAATGCCTTTGACTCCACCCTATTGAGAAGAGCTGCATGTGGGAAGCCTCCCCACACATGAGAGTTGTACTCCATACACGGGTGAATAAAACCCGTGTACAAGGTCAACAACTGTGCAGGGGTAAAGAAAGTTCGGAATCGGCTTAGCACACCTAATCTCTTGGAAGCAGATTTCACAAGAGATGTAATATGTTCTTTCCAAGACAAATCCGAGAGAATGAAACCCCAAGCATGTTCAAGGATGATGCAGGACATAACTGTTCATTATTAAACATTAGTGGGTATTCCTGAGGAAGATTTTGTCGGGTTGATAAGTGTAAGAACTGAGTTTTGGATGCATTAAAAATAACAAGATTATTTTTACCCCAATCAGAGATACGAGCCAAATCAGACATTAGGTGTGCCATAGCCTCATCCCTTTTTTGTTGAAGTAACTGCTGAGATGGACGTTGCAGGAACCGAATGGAAAGGTGAAGGGTGGAATCATCAGCATATGAGTGGATAGGGTTAGATGTACAGCTCAGAAGGTCATTGATGAATAAAAGGAAGAGAGTAGGTGATAGGACAGAACCCTGAGGAACACCACTGTTGATAGGTCTAGGAGAGGAACGATGGCCGTCTACAACAGCGGCTATAGAACGACCAGAAAGGAAGCTAGAGATGAAGGCACAGATAGAAGGATAGAAACCGTAGGAGGGCAGTTTGGAAATTAAAGATTTATGCCAGACTCGATTGAAAGCCTTTGAGATGTCAAGTGCAATGACAAAGCTTTCGCCAAAGTTCCGAAAGGAGGATGACCAAGAGTCTGAAAGGTAGGTGAGAAGATCGCCAGTGGAGCGTCCCTGACGGAACCCATACTGACGATCAGAAAGAAGGCTGTGACAGGAAAGGTGCTTTAAAATTTTTCTGTTAAGAATTGACTTGAAAACTTTTGATACACAGGATGTTAAAGCAATTGGACTATAGTTAGAGGGTTGGGAATGGTCACCCTTCTTTGGGACTGGCTGAATGAGAGCAAACTTCCAGCAAGAAGGAAAGGTACAAGTTGAGAGAGAAAGGCGAAAGAGTTTACCTAGGCAGGGTGTAAGCACAGAAGCACAGTTTTTGAGGACAACAGGAGGGACTCCATCAGGACCATATGCCTTTTTAGTATTGAGGCCAGTGATGGCAGAAAACACATCAGCTGAAGAAATTTTAATGTCAGTCAAGAGGAAGTCAGAGGGGGGAAGTGATGGAGGAATTGCACCGGAATCGTCTAAGGTGGAATTGGAGGAGAAAGTCTGAGCAAAGAGATCTGCTTTATCACTAGAAGAAATAGCTACAGAGCCATCAGAGTGGAAAAGAGGAGGGAAGGATGATGAGGTAAAGTTGTTAGAAAGGTTTTTGGCAAGGTGCCAGAAGGAGCAAGAAGAATTCGAGTTGGAGAGTTGGGAACATTTAGCATGGATGAAATTGTTTTTAGCAGAGCGAAGAACAGACTTAGCACGATTCCGGGCAGAAATATATAAAAGATGTGATTCAGGGGTGGGTTGGCTCCGGTACCTCTTACAGGCCCTCTCCTTGTTGCGGACAGCATTAGAACAAGCGTGATTAAACCAAGGCTTTGTTGCATACTGTAATAATTATACCCAAACTATGTAAAGGAATGAGTAAAAGACTATTGGGAAAAGAAAGTGAAGAGAGGGAACTGGAAAAGGGTAAAGGACTATTGGGAAAAAAACGCAATGATGCCGTTTAGCTTGCCTGCGTAGTGTTGATATGGCTGTACTGCTGCAGCTGGGGTGGAAGAGTAATACCATTCTCCTCCAAGGCCTGGTTTAGCTTGCGCTGAATTATTTCTGCTGCACGACTAGCCTGTGGATGTAAATTTAAAAAGTTAAGCAAGATCTGTATTATTCCTGCAATGAATTACATTCATGTAAATTTTCCATTCAACATAATGGATTACATGAGGGTGTGTTGGTGCTGTATCTACATTAACAACTTAAGAACACTACACCTCTCTACAGCCTAATGCCTTACATCCCAAAAAGAGTGCCACAAACATAATGCCCCCCCATTACCATACTTTCTATCATTTGGCTGCCCTTTCTCCAACTCATCCCATCCCATCCCTCCATCCACCTCATTCTCAGTCTCCTCCTCCCTCTCTCCCCTTCCACCTTACATACACATTCCTGGTAATTCTCCATTCTCTCCATATGGCCATACCATTTCAAGGCACTGTACTGTACTTTTAATGCTTTACAGAACATCCACACCAATAGTACATATGGAACTTTGAAAAGATATGGAAGTTTGTATAGGTCAAGTTAGAAACAGATTAGTAAAAAAAAAAAAAAAAAAAAAAATTCAGGTTAGAAACAGATAAAAAAAAAAGTATTAAAATACTGTACTTAGCATGAATGTTAACTACATGGTGTAGCATATAATTTCAAGGTCAGAATGACTTGAACTGGAGGAGTAGTACAGGATACTTCACTTATTTCATAGGGCAGTCCACTGATACTTTTAAATTCCGTTTTCTTATTAATTCTATTCACCCAATTTATTATGGTCGAATGGGTTGGGAAGATGATATTGTGTAGGTGGTGGCGACCATCATCCACTCACTTGATGTAGTGCTGCCTACTTCTTCCTTAGCCTCTACCATTCTTTTTGTGTGCCTGCCCTCCTCTCTTCCTATTTCTCCCATCTTTCCTGTCACTTCTTACTGGTTTTCTTTCCTTTACAGGTGGCTTTCCATCGAGTGACAAGCCAAATGGTTTCCTGTAAGCCAAGAAACCATTTACAACGCTGGGTGGTAACCATATAACCAAACCATACGTGCTCCCTACGTGTCAACAAGTGGGTTGGTGGAGGGTTAGTGCCCCTCCCCGTAAAATAAATAACTCAAAGTCAAATGGCCACCGCTTACGGGATTATGGTGTCTGGCAATAGACAGATAGATAGACAGATGTATAAAAAAATTATGCCAGGTGATGAGCCCCGATTCAAAGTCTGTTAAAAATCAACTTCAGTAACATACAGGTATGATACAGGACCAAAGAAACATCCAGACAAAAAAATACCTGGACAGATCTGCATGTTAGCCCATTGACTGTTATGTTTTTTCTTGGTTGACTATTAAAATGCCCAGAGAAAAAAAGTCAGGTTTAGTCCCATGAATCAGGCAACTACTGTACTGGTTTATTTCTACTATCTTCATATGAATTTACTCAGCTTGTTGATGACATTTCACAGTGAAGGGGTAATGGAGGCAATGAATTTACTCAGCTTGTGGATGACATTTCACAGTGAAGGGGTGATGGAGGCAATGTCTCACCCCTACAGTCCGTGAATAAAATATAAACTAGAAACCGCTCAGACAGCACATACCTCCGCCAATGCCACTGCCATTAAAATAGATCCGGATCCGCCCCAGAATTTAATAAATTCTTTCTTGGTCCATGGCCCAACTTTCCACAAAATTTTATTAGAATTCATTGAGAACTTTGGGAAATATTGTGCAGGATATTCTGGATCCGGATCCGCCCCAAAATTTAATTTCTTCCTTGGCCCATGGCCCATCTTTCCATATTTCACTGGAATTCATTGAGAACTTTTGGAGATATTGTGCAGGATACTCTGAATCTGAATCCGCCCCCAAATTTAATAATTTCTTCCTTGGCCCATGGCCCATCCTTCTACAAAATTTTGTGAAAATCCATTCCCAGCTTTTTGAGTAATCCCGGATCCAGAACTGGATCCACCCTAAAATGTAATCAATTCTTTCTTCGTCCATGGCCCATCTTTCCACAAATTTTCATTGAAATTCATCAAAAACTTTTGGAGATATTGTGCAGGATTCTCCGGTTCTTCCTTGGCCCATGACCTACCCTTCCACAAAATTTCATCAAAATCTGTTCATAGCTTTTTGAGTAATCCTGCTAACAGAAAAACAAACCAATGCAGGGTAAAATATAGCCTCCTTGGCAGAGGTAATCCATCCATCCATCATCCAATCCCATGTTGTACTATGAGGAGCGTAGGAGCCCGGGGTTAGGCAAGTTGGTCCTGATATTTAAGATGAGAGTGACCAGCCTCAATCATCCCTGAGTAGCATTATGTGAGCAATAAACCTCAACCAACCCTTGGATACAAACTTGTACCGGCTCAATCCGATTGGAACACCTTAATTACTCACTAAACCACCAGGTGCCATAATTAGGTTGTGTGGTTACCACCCAGCATAGTAAATGGTTTCCTAGTGTACAGGAAACCATCTATTTTGTCACTCAGTGTAGAGTCACCCATAGCCAGAAAGAAGAGGAATGAAGGAAACAAAGACAGAAGAGGGAGTGTAAAGTTACCTGTGGGCAGAAGGAAGAGGAAAGAATGAAGGAAAGACAGAAGAGGAAGGAAAGAATAGGCATGGGCAGACACCCAAAGCAGCACTACATTGAGTGAGTGGATGGTGAGCACCCCCACCTACCACAACAAAACAAAAGTCATGATATCTAGGATTGGAGGTGGTGCTGTCACAGAAGAGGGAGGGTGGCCATGTGCAATTTGTCACAAGGGTGTGGGAAGTAATTCCATCTTATGCAAGGTTTGTGATAAGTGGGTGCATAAGCAGGTGTAGTGGTATTAGAGGTAGTCTGCAAGATAATGCTGATTTTATGTGTGTGGCACGATGGGGAGAGCAGGTGGAGATTATCAGGCTTGAAAGGACTGAACTTACTGGTGAGTCTCTTGAGTGTGTGGAAGAGTTTAGTTATTTGGGAGACATGTTACGTGCTGAGGGTGGGGCTGGAGCTAGCTCTGTGGCCAGGGTGAGAAATGGTTGAAAGAAGTTCAGGGAGCTGTTGCCTCTCCCGACACTGAGAGGGCTCTCCCTACGTGCTATGGGATCTTTGTATGCAGCATGTGTTAGGAGTGTAATACTGTATGGTAGTGAGACCTGGGCAGTAAAGGATGAGGATATTCACAGGATCAAACGTACAGAAAAGACAATGATTAGGTAGCTGTGCAGTGCGTACCCGCATGCAAGGCCTGGGGGGGCTGGGTTTACAATGGAAGAGCTGAGAGGTAGGATAAGACTGTAATGTATTGGTGTTGTGATGAAGAGAGGTAGATTGAGGTGGTTTGGGCATGAAGAGAGGGTGGGAGATGACTGGGTACAGAAAGTGAAAAGCGCTGATATTGGGGGTGGAGCTGCGAGGAGTAAACCGAAAAACACGTGGGATGAGGTCATTAAGTGTGACATCAGGGTTAAGGAACTGAACAGGAAGGCTGCCATAGATTGAGCAGCATCGACAGCCGCTATTAGGTGACCAAAGCCGATGCATGCAAGCATGTTAACCCGTCGAGTCCCATCGACGTACGATGCACATCGCTACTTTTTTCTGCGGACAGACCCAACGACGTGCATCGTACATCACGCAATTGCAAGGCCCATTGTGTGCACATTTTTCAACATTCACGGGTGATTTTTTATTGGCATATGTGGGAGACCTTCCTCTATCTGCTGTCAAGCGGGGATACTGCTTGGACCCACCTAACCCCCCTTCCCCCCCACACTAGGCAATTCACTTGTTAGCAGTAACCTAGCCAGTAAAGGTATGCTGCCCCATGGTCTCTCCAATGACGAAATTCACGGTGAAAGTGATTCCTGAGGTGGAGGACAAAGAAACAAAGAAGCTAGAGCTGGAAACAAACAGAAGTGATGAGGTGGTAATGTCGTAAAGGAAGGTGCCATATACTGGGGTTTTGGGTGAGTGAACATTGCTTATAAATGCCTATATTATTGTGTGAAAACCAATATAGACTTGTACTACACATAAATTTGTACCAAATAAATGAAATAAATATGTAATTTAAAGTGGCTTGTATTAGTTAACCCTTCCATAGTTCATTTTCTTTAGCCAGGTACCCTGGAAAAGAAGGAAAACGTAAGGTTGAGTGACACCTGTATCAACATTTTTTTACCTCAGGATCGGGATTTCTCGATGAATTTTCGATGTTTCTCACAAAAAGCGAAGGTTTCAGCCAAAAAACAAAAAGTCGAAAATCAGTCGGGATCTGGGGGTAGGCTGGGTAAAAAACCGGTCGGGACTGGGTGGGTTAAAAGCCTTCAGAAATGAAACAAAACAAATAATATGAAGATGGGAGTCAAGTGAAGAATGTATCACTGATTTGCAGTGGCTGAGATCTCCAACAATACTTCAACAGACCAACAGCATCTGATGGTTTAGTGGTTACAATGCCCCAGTGGCATGACAGGTGACTGAAAGATCTCTGATCATTTAATGCTATCAAGGGAAGCAGGTTGGACATCTGCCCTTACATGTACTACAGTTCTTTCTCCTTAACTTAGCCCAAATTTGTTTTTGCAGCTTATTTCATTTTGCTCAGTGGCAGAAAAAAAATAATACTACAGCTCTACATCCTTGCCACAGCACAACTTTGTGACTAGCATTATACTCCAGTTTAAGTATTGTTACAACTTGGCATTCAAAATAGAGAGATGGCAGATTTAGGCCAAGTTAGAGTTATTAATATGCATATATATATATATATATATATAATGTATGTATGTATATAACCAGATTATGCTAGTCTTGCCCTGGAGAATCTACAACATGAAAGCAGCGGCTAAATTGGGATTGGCTGTTACTGTCTTATCAATGGTTCTTACCTCAAGAGCAAAGGTGTGTGCTGCAGTAGGTGAACTAAGGATTGCCTGGAGTTGCTGCCCAGCCACTCCATTGGCCAGTGCAGTGGAGGGTACATGGATGGTGATTGTTTTGGGTACTCCACCTGCCTGCTGTGCTGGGACAGTGATCTGAACTGGCACCAGGTTTGTAACAACTGCTGAAGGGGCTGTGAATGGATATGGAAATGCAAAAAGTTCTTGTTACATGTTTGGGAAGTTCTGCAAACACAGTCAGTCTTCATTTTAAGTTCATCAAGTTGATGATGAATTAAAATTTGTTGTACGTACATGGAAAACTTTCAAGCCTTCAGTTTTAAAACAGCAGCATGTCTCACAAAGTAGCATTCTGGCTGCACCTTTACTAGAATCTGAGATCTAACTGTACTACATCCATCAATGCATAACTCCACTAACCTTGTGCTGGTTGCGTGGGTGGTTGCTGCTGCTGCTGCTGCTGCTGCTGTGCTTGCTGTTGGTGGTGGTGGCCACCATGGTGAGAAGTGGAGGATGCTGTTGAACTGCCAGAGCCGGGTTCAGATGTATCAATAACATTAGCCCGTTGAAGCTTTTGTTCCCACAACTGACGCAGCTCACCCAGGACCTGCTCATCTAAGCCCTCATCAAGGAAGAACTCACGCACCCCAGAGATGACGTCTTCAATCACGCCATGGTATACCTTTGACTGCAGATGAAAATGTTTGATGTAATTTGCAAAAGGATCCAGATTCGCCCACCCCCCCCTATTTTCTCTGGAAGACAACTGTTAGCTCTGACTTAAAAGAAAAAATTTTATGGGCACAAGTACAATAGAAAAGGAATGAAGACAGATGCTCCTTCAATCCAAAGAAATATTTTTTACTTAATGGTATTTCCCAACAATTTTATTAAACTTTTTAAGACTTTCATACTGGGGTTACATACAACATTCACTCACTGCTTTACTCCTAATAGCTTAGTCAGAAAAGATCTCTTGTGCTTAAGGATTTACTGAAGGTCTTATCCAATTCCTTCATATGGAATAATCTCTAGGGCTTAGTAAAATCACCTGGGAGTAAGAAAGATAAATGAGCTACAGCATGTCAGATGAAGGGGACAAGCACTGCAACTACAAGGGGACACAGAGAAATTGTGCACTCCACACCTGCCTCGTTCACTGATGACACCAACATATGCAAAAGCATCAGTGCTAGTGAAGATGTTGATCTTCTCCAAGATGACCTTAACAAAGTCTACAACTGGGCAAGGGAAACGAACATGACATTCAATGACAGTAAGTTCCAGTTGCTCAGAAATGGTACGAATCTAGAGATCCTCAGCAACACTTCTCTGTTCACAAATGAAAATGAGGCAATTGATACAATCCCCTATGCAAAATGCCTTGGGGTATACCTAGGTGATGACACCACTTTCAAACACCACATAGAGCAAAACATCAAGAAGGCCTGAAGAATTGCTGGGTGGTCCCTTAGAACCTTCTATTCTCGGGAGGAGTGCATGCTGACTCTGTGGAAGGCACTTGTCCAACCTGTCCTGGACTACTGCAGTCAAATGTGGTTCCCCCACAGGATTATGGACATAGGCCACTGGCCCTTGAGTCTGTACAGAGAGCATACACCAGGCAAATAAAGGGCATGAAAGAACTTTCCTACTGGGACACATTACAAAAACTGGGGCTATACTCTCAGCAGCATGTAGAAAAAATACATTACCATCTACACATGGAAGGTCCTTGAAAAGACTGGTACCCAACCCTTCCAACATCAGTGAGGTGGAACAACATTTTAACCGAAGGGCTGGTCGCAAGTGTGCAAGAAAAATCCCTCCATCACAAGCACCAGTGAGGATCAAGATTTTCCTCTCATCCACACCCTACAATGGTCCCAGAAACCTAAACTGCTTGCCACAAAAAATTTGGGACCCCGCTAACTGTTCTGTACAATACGGTACTTTAAAGCCCAAATAGATGAACTGCTAAAGACAGTACCTTATGAACCGCCAGTACTGGGATACACATCACTGCTGAGCAACTACAAATTCACTACCGGACCAAGTGGACCTGGGGTTCAGAGGGAGTGTTGGAATGCCATTGCTCTGAGGAATCTCCTTGCAACACCTACAAGTAAACATGTAAGAAATGGATAACTGTAACCCTTGGTAACATTTATGGTTGGGTGTGTATGCAGGCAAAGTCTCCCAGTTAGGTTTGTACAGCAAATGCATCCACTATGACAAGGTCATATCCAAATGCAAATAACCATGAGGTATTTAAAAGTGTTATATTGAAGTTCCATTGTTACCAATTTCTGACAGTATCAAAATAGGTGTTTGTGTAGGTGGATGCAAACTCTAAAACATCCCCAAAATAACCAGTTCGAATATGGGCTGAAAGAAGTACTTACCAATACTTACGAGGATCCTTGCAGAATCATACTATTTCTCTTATTATATATCAAATTTACCTCATTTCACCATCTCCTTAACACTGTGCTGACAGAAATCATATGCATCATATGCTGTGTACTGTTCTGGTAGCGAGATGTGAGCATTTAACCCACTTCACACAAACTTGCCTCATTTATGCTGTAATCTGATTATTCTATTAAGCACTGTACTTTCTGAACTATTAGAATGTTGTGCTACTCCCCTTCAATAAGAGAAACCTTTCCTAAAAATTGTTTGGTAGCAACAAAAATAAATAATTTGGGGCATAACTTAGATTCAAGGGGTTTGGAAGGTCTGCCAGTATACTGCATTAAAATTATATTCATAAGATGGAAGGGAAATAAGTCACCAAGGTGGACTGTAAACTGTGGGTAAGAAGCGATCAGAGTATATACCCCAGCTTCTGACAGGCATGGCACAGATAACATCTTTGGTGTGGTCACTGGTATTTCCTGCTCATCAGCTGCTAGCTTTGTGGTCATTTTTCAACTTTTGTGTCAAACGTGCGTTCTGTAAAGTAACCAAATTAGCTGTTAACCAGAGTATGTCATGTGCAATTTGTGAGAAAGTTTAGCACTTGTACGTTATATCCAAAGAAATTAAACGTAAAGCCAGCAGAGCCACTATCATGGTGGTAATGGTGTCGAGAATGTTCTTGGCCACGACTACTGGTTCGCTAAGACCCTATTGAACGTGGATCATCGCCCCCTAGCCCCACCCCCGCATCTTACTCACCACGCACGTAACACAGTTAGCCATGGTTGAGCGCAGACCCTACGTGGACAGCAATACAGGCTTCCTTCGAAGCCGTCCCAGTCCGCCAGCGACGTTCTTTTATATGAGGGCTCACTCCTCGCGGCGCGACCTATCATAGCCGCTCACAGTCACAACACGCCAGGACAAAACTTGCGCCTTTTCCCAATTATTTCACTTGTTTCAGAAAGTTAGGGGTACTGTAGGGTGAATTAGTGATTTAAAAATTACTGAATGATGGAAAATGTCACCAATTTTTTTCCATACTTAAGTGTCTGAAAAATTGGAATAAACCTTGATAATATGATGTTCTTGCTGCTGGACTACGCGTTTACAATCTCAAGATTTTATTTCTGACTGTAAAACATATGAAGAAAGTCTACTTCTATTCGAAAGGTTACAGCTCACAAAATTGCCTTTTTAACAAGAATGAATGGAATAATATGCACGCACTGACTCATCTGATTACCAATAGTTTGCTTTTTCATACCAGCGCAGGTGCGGCGAGTTTGAAGGAATAAGCTGTACATTTAACAATTTCATTAACTACCGAGTTTTTATATGGGCTTAGAGGAGTAATAAATAAAAATATCATAATTTCTTTCAAAGTTGAGTGGTTAGATATCCTGATATTGGGATTTAATAATACACATGGTAGTCAGTGTTGCCAACCGTAGGGACATGTCCCTAAACGTAGGGATTTTTGACTGATTTTCAGAGGTGTAGGGACGTAGGGACGCCCGGGCAAAATTTCTAAAAACGTAGGGACTTCTTGCATCCATTGATGTTTAGTATACTTTTCTGTAAAAGGAAAGTAGCAAATACACAATTTTCGTGTACCTTATGCAATATGCAATAGACCACCCTTCACTCTTTCATTTTCTTCGATGAAAACACTAGAAAACGGGGATCTCGTCGCTTAGCTATTGGCGTTGTGATAATGTTACAGTACTTCTGTACCAGCATTCACGTTGTACAATGCTCGGTGGACCGTGGAGATCTTTTTAGCGGTGTGGAGAGAAGTGCCCCAGCCAGCAGCTAGTCATAGTGATCGATTTGCAATTACAGAACGGAGAAGGCAGGTCCGAGTACTCCTAAGCAGATAAGAAAGAAAATAAGTGAACTTTCGAGGGAAGAGAAGTCTCCACAGAGAAAACAGCGCTTCAGACCTGAATGGCTGCAGGTAACTAACTAAAACCGATATTACACCGCCACTATGGATTCTAGGAAAACTTTACCGAAGTTAGACAATTTAGTAATGAAATATGGGGATCTGTTAGAATCTCAGAGTGATGTTCAGCAAGAATGGGAGGATTTGCCAGCATATTTCAGTGCTGAAGAACGTAATCTGCTTCTTAAGAAAAACCGTGAAGAACTCTGGTTGTATCTTTTCAACTTAAGGAATTTTTCAGACCAGTATGTTTTTAGGAATCTTGCCATTCTAGCAAAGCTCATTCTAACTTTGCCCCATTCAAATGCAGAAACAGAGAGGATCTCTCTTATGGCAGATGCAAAGACAAAGAAGAGAAATAGGATGGGACCTGAATTATTAGATTCATTACTGTTTATCAGTTCAAATATGAAATCCAAGGATAAAGACTGTCTTGATTTTGCTAAGGAAATTCAAGAAAGGCATTTGGCACTGCATAACCAACAAATGTATGACCACAAAGAGTAAACCATTCTGTCTTGAGTTAAACATATTGCTGTGATAATTACAGTATTACAATGAATGAGATTGCAAGATCAGATAATCTTTATTTTAAAATAGTAGAATAGTATAATCTGTTTCATAGGAGCTGAAGATTAATACTGCAAGAAATAATTTACTTTTATGAGACATATAAGGTCCTTAAGGGATTGTTGCTGAAATAAAACTATTTAAATTCATTTTCTCTAATAAACATTAATTTCATTGCATTAATTATTTGGTTTCCCCATGAAGATTACATTAAAAATGAATTTCTTACAGAAATGTATGTTTAATTATGTAGGGACACGTAGGGACTTTTCGTGACTTCTGTAGGGATATTTAGTCTAAAAAGGAATTTTCGGGTTGGCAACACTGATGGTAGTCATTGACAGCTACCGTCGTCAGCTTGAGCGGAAGTTGGGATTGTTTGTTTATAACCACGTGTAACAATAGCTGACCCTGTTATTTGGACCCGATACTGTAGTGTTGTCTTATGTGTAGTGCGTCTTGTGCCTTGCCTTCACTGCCACAGGTATCGTCACTGTTGTTTGGAAAGAGGCTTGATAATCGGGCTGTTTTACGGGCACGCTGTCTGGGCTTTTCTTGTGTATACGGTAACCGACTCATATTTGTGGATATTGCAGACAGAGCCGCCGTAACAGTGAAAGGCCTATCTGACTAACACATATTCTCCAGCTGAGCAAAACCTTCTGCATGTAGCAGACATAAAATGACACCGGATAATATTTAGCAGAAGCCACAACTGGAATGAAAGTATTTTGAAGTGTATTTTTATCATCGTTTGTTAACACTCTTCTTCTATGACTTTTCCATTGCAAATGGCCTCTGAGGTTTTTAACGAACCCCGGGGGGGTATGGATAATCATATGAGAGGGAAGGAGTTAATCGGCAATGGAAGTGTCATGGAGTCGACATGGCAGTAAACAGAAATCACTTCAAACTACTTGAATTCCTTACTCATTTTTCATGTTTTCATGCCATATCCAAATGATGATATATAAACAGAAAACGCTTGAAACTACTTGAATTCCAGTTGTGGCTTTGCTAAATATTTACCAGTTTTCAAATATTCTTGCCATATCCAAGCAATTTTGTTAGGCTTTTTAGATACTTTACTGTTTGCATACCAATAGGCTTATCTAGTGAAAGGGCCAGAAATAATTCCATTAAACCTTTCACATTATGATTTCTCTCTTTAAGCTGAAATAAAATTGTCAGAAGATACCCAAAAATAATGTGTAAAAGGCATCCTGAGATCAGTGGGTTAAGTACTGATCCCTTTTCGTGTGTTGAATGCCTTGCCAGAGGGAAGACCTTGTGTAGGTCATTCCCCAGGAGTTGGGTAAAATTTTACGAGTACACAGTACACCTGTTGTTGGGCAACAATTTTTTCTAATGTGTTTTGAATGATTTTGATATTCATTTTTGTCAGAAATGCTTCTTTGTGCTTATTCCCCCCTGCACTCACACAAATGTAGCAAATCCAACAAAATTGCAGGTAAAATTATCCTCAGCATGCAAAATATGGCTGATTCAAACTGCTGGATTAGTCATTAAACTAACCATGCCTATCCTGATGAAATCTATGCAAATTAAACCCCCAGTTTGAAGAAGGCGATCCATAATTGCAATCTCGAAACCAGTGAAATTGCTGCATTCGCCGCTTTGTCTCGCCAGTAACAGCAAACTGAAGAAGCCGGAAATGTTATTAAACTTACCAAGCATTTCCAAACCAGAGATATCCTTACTAAGTTTTGGAAACATTCTTTATTTTGACTCACATTGACGGGACCGTGTTTGTGGGGGGGCTTCTTGACTGGTAGGTAATCTCGGTTATTATGCATTTGCGAATGGTATCGTATTTGGTATTATTTTACAAGTGGACAATATGTGGTTCAGGAATATTAGAACCATTATCATATAATATGTTCCCCAAGGATCATAATGAACCCCCATTACCCCATTTGGAAATTAGTTTTATTTTACTCCTGAAGATTAGGTTAGGTTAGGTTAGTTTAGGTTATCTTCAAGAGTAAAATAAATTTAATTTCCGACAAAAATCCCATAGAAGAAAAGTGTCTTAGAATTGTCCAAAATACCAAAAAACGGATCAAAGCATCATAATTCCCAATTGTCTGAAAGTAAAAATTTACCTCGTATTTAAAGAAAAGTTATCTTTTTTGATGGCCTACCTGTCTGTGACTTATTTTACTGGGTTCCATATTGTGTGCTTGTAAAATAAAACCAAGAGTTGAGTGGATGTTTTTCAGGATAATATTTAGCAGAATCCACAACTGGAATTCAAGTAGATACAGTACAGTATTTTAAAGTGTGAACATGGGGGGGTAGAGTTACATGAGGCAGACCGAAGAAAACCTGGAATGGGGCAATAGAACGTGACCTCAGAGGTAAGGGACTGAACAGGGAGGCTGCCAGAGATTTAGCTGCAAGGAGAGCCACCATGAGTGACCGGGGCCAATGCATGCACACATGTTGGAGCCTTTATAAATAGTGTGATCCCTTCATTTGCTAACATTTTTCTCCTGTTATACATATAACACTTCCTTTGCAAATGACCTCTTGGGTTATAGATGACCCCTAGGAGAGGATTAATGACCTAAAGGTGGGGAAGGAGTTAATTGACGACAGAAATGTCACAGAAAAAAAGTGCAGCAGCTGGGAAATGGACACAGAAAACAGTTCAAATTACTTGATTTTCAGTTGTGTCTCTTGCTAAATATCGACTTTTATGATCATGTAATTTAAGTAATGACATCAAGAGAATTAGGCTAGTCATATGCCCATGAGTGTAACAGGACTTGGGTAGTCTAGCCTTGGGTCCTTGCAGCTTGGAGAGGGTAGCTAATGCTGTATAGGATAGGTTGTATACCATTGCCTTTTGCTCTTGCAGAGTGTTGAAGTGTTGAGAGTGAGGGAGATTCCAGTATTACAATAGATTCAGGATGGAGGCCATGGAAGAACTGATGCAGTTCCTGGCACCAGATGCACGAAAGGACCTCAAGAGTGCTGCGTGCATGACTGCTGCACGTTAGTCAATGACTATTTAATTTCATTGTAACTTCATTAGTATCGTGTCATATTTTCAGATTATTGTTGTCACTACCAGATAGCTTCATTCACTGCAAAACTTCAGTCCCGTAAATGTACTGTTTAAGCAGCAGTAAGACCTTACCAGTTCACTTATTTCTACAGTGTGTTTCCATATTTTTCTTAATACTTTTGTGGTGGTAAATGATTTCTTCTTGATGATTTTCTTTCCCCCTTGTTTTTACACTGTTCGGGACATGTTTTGTTTCTTGATGCCTAGGCACTTACAGAAAACTGTTCAACTGTACCAAAATTAACTTGGTTTTACATTTTGGTGTGTCTGGTTGTTTCCTTCGGTTGTATTGCGTTATGTTACAATTAAGGTTATGTTAGATTGGGCAAGGTTAGATAAGGTTTTTGGTTTGGCTAAGTTAGGTTAGGTTGGGATATATGGTTTTGATAGGTTTGATTAGTTGAGGTTAGGTGAGGATCGATTATGAATATGTAAGGGTAGGCTAATACGTCTGCAATAATTATGGTTGATTTGAATAGTTTTAGAAAGTTTGCTATTATGCTTGAGAAATAAACTTAGTGAATCAGAATGAGCATTGATGATTACAGTAAGGAAAATAAAAGCAGTAGTAAGCAATAAAAATTATTTTTAAGAAATAGGAAACAACCTGTGAATTGAAGAAGTGAATTGGTAAAGTATTTCTGTG
Source organism: Birgus latro (assembly GCA_018397915.1). NCBI lineage: Eukaryota > Metazoa > Arthropoda > Malacostraca > Decapoda > Coenobitidae > Birgus > Birgus latro. The sequence goes on from JAGKTI010000149.1 coordinate 162,440, forward strand.
TCATGAACTAAACCATATGTTTACCCACTTTTCAGACTGGAATACTGTAGTTAGATATAATCCTCATTAACCTTTTCACTGAAACATCAGGCTTAATGAATCAACACAGTGCTATGCCTCTTGAAGTGGAATAAGTGACAGGAATGCTTTTATTCCAGCATTTAGGAGTTATAAGCAACTATTTTTCAGTTATATCAGCTTTTGTAGTAAATCTTGACCAGTTTTCCTTGAAAAGAGAAGTTGAGTCATCAGTAACACCAAAACAACTTCGAACACAACTCTTTAACCCTCTCACTCTGATAACATATTTCTTTATTAATATTCCCATCTCCAGATAATTTTATTCAACTTAGGTAAGATCTCTCGTACTGAACAGGTTTGTGAAGCATGTATCTAACCCCAGCAGTACAGAAAGTCTTTCTTAAACTACAGAAAACATAGTATACCAGTACGGTATAATCTGAATAACAAAATGAAAAATACGTCAGCAAAGTGAAGTGGGTAAATTAGTGTACCTGTGCAGCATTGCAATTAAATCCCTTACACCAACAGAGCTGACTGGAACCCCTGAAGGCTTATCACTTCTGTCGTCACATCCTAGTATCTTACGAGCTGTCCTGGGCCTGGTGCAGGACGGTGAGGTGTTCACGGCTAAGGATGCTATGAGGGTGCTGGTCAATGTCTCAGCAGAGGAGGAGGGGGCTGCGGCACTCCTTAACTTAGAGGGTGTCAGTGTAGTTGAGAAAATGCTGGAGGTTAGAGAAGAGTGTGTCTGTAACCCCTTGAATCAAGGTGATGTCTTTTTCAGTTTATTCTTGCCACTACCATAATGCTTTATTCAACTTAAGAAAGTCATATTGGATTAGGGGGATTATTAAGGATGTATCTGACACTTCCAATGAGGGCTGGGGTCAATTCATTTTTGTCAGTTCATTTCAATTTTAATTCAGAATAAAATTTGAATGAATCATTTCTAATTCAATTCATTTCATTCGTAAAGAAAGAAATCTTCAATTCCAATTCAGTTCAATTCATTATGGTCGATATTTCATTCAGTTATTGTAATACCCTCTTCAGGCACAAAATGATTCATAGGTATACATGGCAAGTGTTGAGAAGGGTGGATGATGAACTGAATGAACGGATGGCAATGATTGACTGTGTGTGTGGATGAAAGGATGAGCAGATGTGTAATGGATGCAAGAGTATATAGAGGTTGGGGGAGTGGACTTTGGGACCACCACTTGGTGGCGGTCAGAATCAGGGTCCAAACAAAATGGAGGAATAGAAGAAGGGTAGAAAAGTTACAAGAGGATGGAATAAACGCTGAATATAAAAGGGAAGTGGAGGAGCAATTGGGTAAATATAGATTGGAGCAGATGGGGGACGTGGAAGCAGTGTGCAAGATATTCACAGAAGAAATCTGTGCAGCATGTGAGGTGGTGTATGGGGTGAAGAGAAGACGAAAAGGAGTTCAGGGAACAGCATGGTGGACTGAAGAGGTGAGAGAGGCTGTGGCACAAAAGATGAAAGCATAAAATGAGTGGATGAGGAACAGGGGCGTCAAAGAAGTTGAGAGATGGAAGATTGTTATACTGTATGTAGAGAGGAGGAGAGAGGTGAAAAGATTAGTAAGAGAGAGTAAGAAGAGAGTGGATGAGGAATTTGGAGGGAATTTGAGTGTAAAGTGGAGGGAATGTAAGAAAATGTTCTGGAAAGAGGTAAAGAGAATTAGACAGGGTGCCAACAAAGTTAGTTGGAGTGTGAAAGATAAAAATGGTAAATTGCTAGTGGAGAAGGGGGGAAAAGTGAACAGATGGAGCGAACACTTTAATGAATTGTTGAACATAGAGAATGAAAGTAATGCAAGTGTAAGCGGCTGGGAGAAGGAGGGTTGTGACAAGAGAGGAAGAAATCAGTAGGATGGAAGTGGTGGAAGTAATGAAGAAAGGTAAAATGGGGAAAGCCCCAGGAATTGATGGAGTGTGTGGTGAAATGCTGAAGCATGGGGGAGAGATAGTAATAGAATGGATGTGGAAGGTGTGCAGATTGGCCTGGGAGGAAGGTAGAGTCCTGGAGGATTAGAAGTCATGTATAATTATTCCCCTGTACAAAGGAAAAGGAGAAAAAGAAGTGTGTGGTAATCGTTGGGGTATTTGCCTTCTTAGTATAATAGGAAAAGTATATGGTAGGATACTTATTGACAGAGTTAGGGAAATAACAGAGGAATTAGTTGGAGAAGAACAGGGAGGTTTTAGAAAGGGAAGAGGTTGTGTAGACCAGATATTAATTTTTAGATATGTAGTGGAAAAGTTTCTAGAGAAGGGAAGGAAGTTGTAAGCAGCCTTCATGGATGTGGAGAAAGCATATGACAGGGTGGATAGACAAGGTTTGTGGAAAGTATTAACCCCTGAAGTCCTAATCACATCAATTGATGCAATTTGAGTTTTATGCCAGAATGCCTAATCGCATCAATTGAACGGGCCTGTAAAAAACTGCAGAGCGCTTCCTCTGCCCCGATTATGACGTACATGGCTGCAGGCCAATGAGATCTCACCCCTGAGTTGGCGTGAGGGGGGATCGGACCAACCCGGGCGGTGGGGGGGCACTTCCCCTCTGGGCCGCCTCCATGCCACCCTCTACTCCACTCCCTCACTCCCTCCTTGTCCCCCATCACCCTCCTTGTCCCCCATCACCCTCCTGCCCCTCATTGCACTTGCATCTCTCCTCCCACCACCACCTGCTCTCATTCCCACTCACTCTCACCCCTCCTCCCACCCTGCTAGCTTTTCCCCATCCCATCTCTCCCTCCTTGTCCCGCACTTCTCTTCCAACCCCCTACCGACCCCCGAGAGGTATCATGCCTGATGTTCGTAACTGTTTGGTATTATTTCTTCTTTTTCTCTAATTTACATATAATGACACCTCACTCTGTTCATTTCTCATGTCATACCTACCATTTTCCGTACGTAGTTGGTGAATGCTATATGTTGTAATATGTGTGATAAATGTGTAATGACAGGTAAGGACAGTAAGAGGATATATCGGAAACAAATTATTGCTTTTTTTTTTCTCCTTTTCATATGCATGCATCTACAGCATTATTCAACTCTGTTTTGATGTCCTTGGTGGTTATAAACATTTGTATATGTCTGTGTTAGTTTTTGAAAGACTATGAGGCCTTGTAGGGCTACTCCCTGCATCTGTTTTATCTCCCCACACCTACAAACACACCTCTTTTCATGGTTGGTATGATAAATTCCACTGAAATGGAGAGTTTCCACAAGAAAATTTGGTTGTTGCCGAAATTGTAACGATAAGTGTGATAAATGTGTAATGATAAGTTAGGACAGTAAGAGGAGAAATCGTAAACAAATTATTGTTTTCTTTTTTTCCCCCTTTCATATGCATACATCTATAACATTAATCAACTTTATTTTGATGTCCTTGATGATTATAAACATTTATGTCTGTGTTAGTTTTTAAATGACTATGAGGCCTTGTAGGGCTACTCCCCACACCTGTTTTATCTTCCCGCACCTACATACACACCTGTTTTCATTGCTGGTATGGCAGATCCCTTTGAAATGGAGGGTTTCCACAAGAGAATTTGGTTGTTCCCGAAATTCTTCTTCCCAAGTACCACCAAGGCCTTGTAAGCCTACTCCCCACACTAGTTATCTCCCCACATCTACATACACACCTGTTTTCATGGTAGGTGTTACAGAACACACTGAAGTGCTTTCTTTTCATGCGAAAAGCTGGTTGTTTCCAACCTCCGTACCACAGCCTACTTTATCTCCCCACACCTACATACACCTGTTTTCATGGTTGGTGTGACAAACCACTTTGAAATGACCTGTTTCAGTAAGAAAAATAGGTAGTTATCAAAATTTTCATGTTTTCGATTGTTTTCGAGGGGTAATTTTTACAAGCTTTTTTAAACTTTGACGCGCTATTGTGCAGTAACCATTAGGCCTACAGGAGTGTGGATTGCATTTTCAGGTGTGTAAATTCCTCTTCTTTAGCCAGAACACAATCAGTTTGCCCTTGGTGAAAGTCGCCAAAACACCCCTGAATTGCGGTTGTGGGAGGTA
>JAGKTI010000150.1:0-28425 GCA_018397915.1 Birgus latro
TTCAGTGTAGTATATTAGCATCAGCAGTAGAGATTTTCTGTACATTTTTGAGAATCTATCTATCTATCTATTGCCAGACGCCTCAATCCCGAACGGGGTGGCCACAAACAAATCGCCTCCATGTCACTCTGTCCCCTGCCATTTCACTACCACGCTCCCAACTCACACCCCCCTCTCTCATATACCTCTCCACTCCATCCCTCCATCTCATCCTCGGCCTCCCCCTCCCTCTCGCCCCCTCCACCTCACTCACATACACTCTCCTCGTCAATCTTTCACTCTCCATCCTCTCCACATGCCCAAACCACCTTAACGTGTTTCTCCTAACGCTTCCCATCACGTCCTCAACCACACCACAACGCTCCTTCACTTCCTCATTTGTTAGTCTGTCTCTCCATGTGACTCCACATGCTCCTCTCAAATAACTCATTTCCACTGCTCTCACTCTTGACTTCTGTCCTTCCAACAGGGTCCAAGCTTCACTTCCATATGTCAGAGTTGGTATCACAATACTGTCATGTAACAACTTTTTCACTTCCATGCTCACCTCCCTGTTTCTTATCACTGCTTTCAACGAACCAGCAACCTTCCTTCCCTGCTGCACCCTTTCGAGCACTTCACCCTCCAGACTACCATCCTTACTCATCACACTGCCCAAGTACTTAAATAATTATGCTATATAGTTCATTGAGAAAAATATACAATTATAAATTTAGGTGGTGGAACTATCGTCCACTCCCTTTATGTAGTGCTGCCTCCTTCTTCCTTCACCTTTATGCTGGTTTAGAGTGCGAGCTGTTTGCAGAATCATTTAATTTCACGCAGTTGGTAAAGCCACCAACCAGATTACGAGATAATCTTATGCCCATCTCTTGGATCTATTCCTGACAAATAATCCAGATCAATACATGATAGAAGTACTGTCACCACTTGCATCCTCTGACCACAATCTTATCAAAGGCTCATTAGTTAGCCCCCCCAAACCTCACCGTTCCGAACCTTTTGGGGTGACCCGATAGCACTTTGACAGGGCACAATGGGATGGATTCAGAAATTATCTTGCTGACATTCCATGGCACTCTTTCTTCTCTAGTGATGTCAATTCTACCCAGTTCCACATTAATGACTTAATAGTGGCTGGTATGAATTTAATCATACCAGGCCAACATTTCAGTAAAAGACTGAACTCTCCAAATGGTTTGATGGCAACTGTGCCAGAGCAACGGCCCAAAAGTTATTAGCATATAACTCTTACTAAACCCGCCGAGTCCCACCGACATACGATGCACGTCACAACTCTTTTCCGTGGACAGACCCAACGACGTGCATCGTACGTCACGCAATTGCAAGGCCCATCGTGTGCACATTCTTCAACATTCGCAGGTGATTTTTGGTAGGCATATGTGGAAGACCTTCCTCTACCTGCTGTCAAGTGGGGATACTGCCTGGCCCCATCCAACCCCCCTTTCCCCCCCACACTGGGCAATTCACCTGTTAGCAGTAACCTAGCCAGTAAAGGTATGTTGCCCCATGGTCTCTCCATTGACGAAATTTACGGTGAAAGTGATTCCTGAGGTGGAGGACAAAGAAACAAAGAAGCTAGAGGTAGAAACAAACAGAAGTGATGAGGTGGTAATGTCGTAAAGGAAGGTGCCATATACTGGGGTTTTGGGTAAGTGAATAATGCTTATAAACGCCTATATTATTGTGTGAAAACCAATATAGACTTGTACCAAACATAAATTCGTACCAAATAAATTAAATAAATACGCAATTTAAAGTGGCTTGAATTAGTTAACCCTTCCATAGTTCATTTTCTTTAGCCAGGTACCCTGAAAAAGAAGGAAAACATAAGGTTGAGTGACACCTGTATCAGGATCACGATTTCTCTAAGAATATTCAATGTTTCTCACCAAAAGTGAAGGTTTCAGCCAAAATAAAAAAAAGTCGAAAATCGGTTGGGACCTGGGGGTAGGCTGGGTAAAAAACGGGTCAGGACTGGACGGGTTAAAATAAAAAATTGCTAGAAACCATGCAAAAGCTGTAATAAATCTCGTTGAATCAAACTTTCTTCAAAACCATGCATCAAAACTAATTAACAACCCTAATGACAACAGAATATTCTAATTAACTCTCAATTCTCTCAATAATAACTTTAACAAGTCATCAGCCATTCTCCCACTAAATCTTCAGATGGCAACATTACATATGACCTACGTGGGAAAGCGAAAATCTTTGCCAGAAATCCTACCATAGAGGAAGTCAGCCAGGAAGTCCCAGTACAGTACTAGAACCTGACTCTCCCGAAATTGTTCCACTTAAAATACAGACATGTAAAATCCATCCTAGACAATTTACCTACCAACAAAGCTCCAGACCCAGATGGAATTCCTCCAATTGTTTTGAAAAAGTGTTCCCCAGAACTCGCACCTGTTCTTGCTAAATTATTCAGACTATGCATACGTACTTCTTCATTCCCTAGTTCATGGAAAGAAGCCAATATCCACCCAATTCCAAAGAAAGGAAGTTCCTCTGACCCCTCTGATTACAGACCAATAGCTGTCACATCTTCTTTTGGTAAAGTATTTGAAATTTTAATTAGTTAAACATCTTGAATCCAATAAATTAGTGAAAGACAATATGGTTTTCACCACGAATGATCCACCACTGACATACTCAGTCTCCTGATTCATACCATCCATCAATCAACTGACCCACATGGAAACTCATGCAGTAGCCCTTGATATTTCTAAAGCTTTCAAAAGAGTGTGGCACCATTCCATGCTCCCTTGCTATGGACTAACGTCTTTTGTTCCTCTGCTTTCCTCATATCTCAGCGACAGAAAAATAAGAGTAAAAGTAGATATAGTAATCTCTTTAATATCCAGATGCCCAGTACCTGGACATCCCAATGTCCGGACATTTTTGGCCCAGGCCTTCACCACCCCTTCCCCCCCAAAAAAAATCTGATATTTTTTTCAACTGTATTTTGAACTTGGCACGCGGTGCACAGCTGTGTTTCGGCGCATAGATAGCAGTCCCCTGCTTCCCTCCCCTCCCCAGTTACCACCTACAGTAAGGTCCCGGGTTACGTCAGAGTTTCGTTCCTGAGACATGACGTAAGCCGATTTTGAACGTAAGTCGAGTTTTACAGATTTTTCAACCATACATCGCATACTATACATGTAATAATCTTATAACAGGTTTGTATATGAAACACAGTCTTTTGAACTGATGATATTTATTGAATAAAGTATAAGTTGTACTTGCTACGAGTCTTCGTCACAGTAGCTCACTCGCTGCAGTAACGGCACTTCTCACCCACAACTGAGTCAGGCTGCCGCTCCCTCACTCTCCCATCCTTACACACGTGAACACTGCCAACACACATTTTATTCCTAAATTCAAACACTTTTCATACTTCATCATACAATAAAGTTTACTGTAAAATACTGCCGCAAAATATGAAAATACCAACATCATTACCAGCACGATAATGTAAGCATTTCTAACATCAAGTGTGATGGCTTTTTTTCCCTCACTCGGACAAAATTATTTCAGTGATAAAATGACAGATTACTGTATGGTACTGTAATAAAGATGCATACTGTATGTCACTAACACATACCTTCTGACAACATCAACTTGACTCGTTACTGGGGTTGTGATGTGGAAGGCACTGCCAGGGCTGAAGCAGGGGAGTCCGGGGCTGAAGCAGGGAAGTCTAGGGCTGAAGATGGGGTGTCAGGAGTTGAAGATGAGGATGAGGTTGAAGCTGGTGGTGAGGTTGTGGCTCGGTGTTCAGTTCTCTTGAAAAACTGGAGAATTGAAGACTGCTTGGTGGCATATTTCTTTTCGTCATAGATTTGACGATAACAGGACACTGCATCCTCCATTCCCCTTTACACTTTGGCAAACCTCTCTGCATTTGGGTCCTGATCTTCAAATGCAGCCATTGCTTTTTCTAAGAAGTCAAAAGCATTTGCCATTTCCTTGATCTTAAACTGTCTTAGCGGTTCTGCCTCATCACTTTTTTAATCATTTTCCATTTGTTTTCCAAGGTCTAGTAAGTCCTCATTACTCAACTCTTGATCATGTGAATCAATAAGTTCATTTACATCATCACTCTCCTTTATGTCCAGATTTAAATCATTTCCAATTTTCACACAGTTGCGTTTGACTTCATTTATACTGTCTTCATCAAATCCTTTAAAGTCATTTATGAGGTAAGGGCACACTTTTTTCCACACTCCGTGCATATTTGTCGCAGTCACTTCAGCCCAACATTCTCCAACATTTTTAACTGCTTTATAGATGTTGCTATAGATGTTGAAATCTTTCCAGAATTCTTTGAGTGTTACTTTACCATTTTCTGTTGTTCGTATTGCCTGTCTGAATGTTCTTCTCAGGTAGTACGCCTTGAATGCCCTTATTACACCTTGGTCCATGGGTTGTAGGACTGATGTTGTGTTTGGTGGCATAAACACAACTTTCACATTAGGGTGCAACTCTGTCAAGTTCGATGGATGACAAGGAGCATTATCAATGATGAGAAGAGCTTTCAATGGCAGGTTATTCATAGCACAATACCGTTCAACTTCTGGCACGAAACACTTTGAAAACCAGTCAATGAAAATTGCACTCGTCATCCAGGCCTTTAAATGACTTTTCCAATAAACTGGTAGGCTTGCTTTAAGGAATCCCTTAAGAGCTCTTGGATTTTCTGAGTGGTATACGAGTAGTGGTTTAAGCTTGAAATCGCCAGCACAGTTTCCCCCCAAAAGTAGAGTTAGGCGTTCTTTGGATGCTTTGTGCCCTGGCATGCTTTTTTCTTCTTTAGCAATGTAGGTTCTGCTAGGCATTCATTTCCAGTTTAGTCCCATTTCATCAACATTAAAAATAAGTTCTGGAATGTAGCCTTCCTTCTCAATCAACTCCTCCAACTCTTTAACAAATGTTTTTGCTGCTTCGTCATCTGCACTGACTGCTTCTCTGAAAATTCTTCTGTTGGTTAGGTTTGCTCGAGCCCTGAATCGAGTAAACCAACCTTTTGATGCCACATGTCTCGTTAGTCCCACTTTCCTCACATTTTTTTTTCTTGAGGTCTTGGTAGAGTGTGCGTCCTTTCTCACAGATTAACTGTTCACTCAGAGGCATGCACCGTTGATTATTGTCCTCAATGCACAGCATTAGCATACGTTCCATCTCAATCAACAGTCCCAATCTTTGCTCGGTAATCACAGTTGACTGCATAGGAGTTGCACCTTTAATGTGAGCCAAGATACGTTCCTTGTCTTTGATGATGGTAGCTACTGTAGTACGGCTCATCCCCAGCGCACGCCCGATCACTGATGCTTTTTCTCCTTTCTCATTACGCTTAATAATATCGACTTTTTCACGTAATGTGATGGTCTTGCGTTTCTTGGAGTCATTATGGTCACTAGGAAGCTGTCTCTTAGGCATCATGGAATCAGGCGAAAAACAAACACAAGAAAATTACAGGTGGTACAGTAGTAGCAGCGAGACTGAGAGTGATTGTTGGTTTGTTGATAGTCATGCGTGAGGCGGGAAAACACCAGAGACATCTTGCAGTAAACAGCAACACTTTAAAAACCGAGCTTTACGTATTTTTTCTTTATTTTCTTATATTTTAAAATTTCCTCTCGCGAACCGACTGTCGTAACCTCGATTTGACGTAAGTCGATACCGACGTAACCCGGGACCTTACTGTAATTACCATCAGGAGTAGTTGCTTGTCGCACTGGCTGCAGCACATGCACGTTTTTGTAAATAAACTGCAATACGTCGCCACCAGACCACATGGGAATTTTCAGTGTTGTACAGTGTTAAGAAATTAGAATTCAAAGTGCAAAGGATTAAGTATCGATCGGTAGAGAGTTGGCTTGCAGTCCCGTGGGACCCAGGTTCGAATCCTCGCTGAGGCAGGGAACAGTTTAAGGATTTGAATTTCATTAAATCAGGCTTTACTGATCTACCAGAAGACCCGCCGACATGTCGTAAAAATAACCACGCTAATACCAATACACCAGTCCTGTATGAGACAGCCTTAGCATGTATTCAATATGGACGGTGGGTGTTAGCGCCGAAGTGGTGACATGTAGTATGTAGGAGGACGGCTGGGCCTTGATTGCAGGCTGTAAAGCCTATGCCCAGAGTCGGACACATAAAAAAAAAAAAAAAAAAAGTGCAGCACAACAATGGAGGCGGTTTAATCTTTGCAACAGATGGACGTGTTTTAAGTACCCTGGATCTATCTATCTATCTATCGCCAGATGCCTCAATCCCGAACGGGATGGCCACAAACAAATCGCCTCCATGTCACTCTGTCCCCTGCCATTTCACTACCACGCTCCCAACTCACACCCCCCTCTCTCATATACCCCTCCACTCCATCTCATCCTCGGCCTCCCCCTCCCTCTCGCCCCCTCCACCTCACTCACTTACACTCTCCTTGTCAATCTTTCACTCTCCATCCTCTCCACATGCCCAAACCACCTTAACGTGTTTCTCCTAACGCTTCCCATCACGTCCTCAACCACACCACAACGTTCCTTCACTTCCTCATTTGTTAGTCTGTCTCTCCATGTGACTCCACATGCTCCTCTCAAATAGCTCATTTCCACTGCTCTCACTCTTGACTTCTGTCCTTCCATCAAGGTCCAAGCTTCACTTCCATATGTCAGAGTTGGTATCACAATAGTGTCATGTAACAACTTTTTCACTTCCATACTCACCTCCCTGTTTCTTATCACTGCTTTCAACAAACCAGCAACCTTCCTTCCCTGCTGTAACCTTTCGAGCACTTCACCCTCCAGACTACCATCCTTACTCATCACACTGCCCAAGTACTTAAATTCACTCACATTCTCCATTTCCTTCCCATCCAGTCTCACTGTACACTCACTGGCTTCACTTCTCTCGAAGACCATCACTTTACTCTTCCCCACATACACACTCTCCCAAACTCATCTACCAAGCCTTGCAGCTCCCCTTCGTCTTCACTCAACAACACAGTATCATCTGGATACTCCTAAATATTTTCCATACTCACCTCTAATTCCTCATTCTCTGGTTCCTTTTCATTTACTTCATGCTTTGTGTCCCTTATTTGTGTGATGAGGGTCTTAAATAGGTGCATTCATGTCTGGTAGGAGTTAGAGTACCCTGTCAATTGTTAAATATATTCCATACTCACCTCTAACTCCTCATTCCCTGGTTCCTCTTCATTTATTATATGTTTTCTGTCCCTTATCTGTGACAACAGGGCCTTAAACAGATGCTATGCATGTCCAGTAGGGAGTTATGTAGGTGGTTTTCTGAGCTAGGGTGGGTTAGGGTCCCTAAGTACCAGTCCAGGAGGCAGGGTCCCAATATCCGGACAGACTCAGTTTCCGGACATGCCTTTGGCTGTATTACAACGGATATTGGAGAGATTACTGTACTCCACTTTCCACTCAATTAACGCTGGTGTGCCACAGGGATCAGTTCTGGCGCCAACCCTGTTCCTGGTTCATATTAATGATCTCTTATCTGTCACCCATAACCCCATCCATTCATATGCAGACGACTCAACACTTCACAGTTCATTCACACTCAAACACCATTTACAAAGTCCAATACCTCAAACTCTCAACTCAGTACAGCCATCTCCATAAATCAAGACTTATCTCTAAGATCAATAATGTAGATAAAACAACCTTGTCTCATTTAATGTTAGTAAAACCAAATATATACAATTTACTAACAGACAGATATTGCCAGATTTGTATATTACCCTCAATGCTACTAATATTCCCATCTCCAAAAGTACTGAAATTCTCAGTGTCTCACTTAACAATGACCTCAGCTGGATCTCTCATGTCAGATAACTTGCTAAAACCACTTCAAAGAAACTTGGATTATTGTACAGAGTAGTAACTTCTTCACAGACAAGCAGTTAGCTATAGTTTATAACAGTCATATGCGCTCTCAGCTTGAATATTGCTCACCCTTGTGGAATGGATATGGAGAGGTTGCACTAAAACTAGACAAAATTCAAAACAATGCTGTTGGGAGTATTAATAACCCTGTTATTTTAAATAAACTACCACCCCTACAAGTAAGAAGAAATGCTGCCTCCCTTGCATTATTTTACAGATATTTTTATGGGAAATGCGGAGATGAAGTTGCATCCATTGTGCCACCTCTCCATGCCTTCCCTCATGCTACATGGGCATCTGGTAGCACTCATGACTGGAATGTCACAAAGCCATATTGCAGAACTTCTGCCTATCAGAATTCTTTTCTTCCCTCAACTGCATCCATCTGGAACTCGCTTCATCGGAGTTGTTTCCCCCCAAACATCAACCTACAACTGTTCAAGTCCAACTGTTACAGATTTTTATGAATGGAGGATACCAGCAATCTGGAGCATGGATTGTCCTATTTTTTTTTTCATTCATTTGTTTTTCCTTCCTCTGTTGTTATAAAAAAAAGGAAAAAAAATCTGTCCTCCTCTCGTCCTGTATCTCTCATCTTTCATGTCACTTTTCATTACTGTTCTCTCCTTTTCAGGTGGCTTTACATTCAGTGAAGAGCCTAATAGTTTCCTGTAAGACAGGAAACCATTTACAACGCTGGGTGGTAACCATACTAATCAAACCATACTAATCAAACCATACGTTTTCCCTACATGTCAACAAGTGGGTTGGCAGAGGGTTAGTGTCCCTCTCCATAAAACAACGAACTCAAACGGCCACCCCTTACAGGATTATAGCGTCTGGCTACAGATAGATAAATTTTATGCATGGGTGCTCTCTTGCAGTTTAACCAAAAATACTTCTTAAATGGTGCATGACTAATGTTAAATGGCCAAATCAAGCTACCAGTGCCAATGAGGAACACAGTAGGTATAATGACAAATGTGAGGGCTAGAGCCTAATAGCAACATCTGTTTATGGTAGCTTTGATTAGGCTAATCATTATATATAATTCACATCTAAATGATTCCACAATCTTTCAGTACCAATATGCACAGCAGTTAACAACATTTAACACAAACATTATTGACATATCTGCATTAAGGTAAATTGTATTAGGATACAGTTTACCAGCAAGACGAAAAAAAAAAAAAACAATGAATATGGGCTCAACTGCAGAGGCGGTGATTTGAGTCAACCACAGCTGTGTCTTATATATCACATTTAACGCATTTCACTTATAATGAGGGAGTACTAACCAGCAATTCAGCTTTCTGACGTTATGTAAATCCGATCCCTTTGATCTAGCAACAACCATGTCTTCTGTTAATTTCACCATCTTGATTAAATACGGCGGGCCCCAACCTGAACCAGACACCCACCTTCGCCACAACACCTGGAGCTAGTGCGGGGTTATTCATAATCGACAAACCCGAGACGAAAAAATCGAAGTTTACTGTTAGATCTCGATTCAAATTTTAATTAATTAAAAACAATCATGTATTACATACTATTTCAATTACTGAAATGAGTTGTTATATTCATCATCCTGCCTCGTTTCTCCATCTTCAGGTGGGATGAGAAAACGTCCAGAAAGACAGCAAGAGGGAAAAAATGATAAAGAGAGAACTTATCAAAGTAAGTTCAATGAAATGGATCACACACTCATTCACTCACCAGCAGACAGGTTGGTCTACACCTTTACACACGTTGTTTCATATTGCCTTCAGATAGAAATAATCCGACGACTATCAGTGTAAGAAGGAAAGTCAAACCCTTGTCATGTAACCATAAAAATTTCATCTAACCTGCTCGAACCTTTGTCGGTTACCTAGCCGCATCAACATCCAATCCTAGCTTTCTCACTGAAGTTAGGGGTTGAGGCCGCAGATGATGCGACGGCCAATGCAGACGACACCAACAACCCAAACCCCCCCAGTACCACCGGGGTCCGCCGCAAACACTGAGCGGCTGGGAACAAGAACGGGGCACCTGTATCCCTTCCCGGCGACCCTCTTACCCCCAGGTGATGCCCCGGAAAGGTAGCAGTCGCCGGCGCCTAGTCTACGGCCGAAATTCCACTCGCCAGGTAAGGGGTAAAGTTTACAACTCAACGCAGTGCCGCGGTATTGGCCTTAGTCATACCGGGTATGGGGCATAGCTGGCCACAGTCCGTTCCCCAGTTGCATCCCTGGTACAGGGCCGCGGCACGGACGCGTGTCGGTCGGGCAGGACAGGCCATAAGTCGTCCGACTCCTGTAGTTGTTCCCCCCAGGGTAGCGCTGCAGTACCGGCCACAAGCCGTACTGGGTACGAGGCAGGATCGGCCACAGTCTGTCCCTGTGCTACTAGTCCTCTTAGCTCCATGGTACGGGCCATTAGCCGCACCAGAGCTACAACCTCCTGTGCCACTACAACGTTGGCCATTAGTCACGTCAGGCCAGAGGTAGAGCAGGCCATTAGCCGCACTGAAGCTGTTGTCCCCTGTGCCACCACGACATCGCACTGAAGCTGATGTCCCCTGTGCTACCACGACGTCGGCCATTAGTCACGTCAGGCCGGATGTAGAGCAGGCCACAGTCCGCTTCTCTCCCACAGGAGGACCTGCAGCCAGAGAGGACCCCTCCCCTGAGCCATGGCAAGGCCTCGCCCAAGGCCTTGGTTCCCTGCAACTCTACCAGTGTGAACAGCGGCCGAGGCGGAGCCCCAGCAGACCCTGCAGCCGATGTCGGGCCCTGTCTACTACTCCCTCAGCCCGAGGTCCCCGTGTGATGACCCTGACGGTGACGCCACCCTCCAACCATTGCCGCAGTCCAGCCACCCCGGGTTCCAGTACCCTGGGTCCTCAGTCACCCCGGGAGTTGCCCCTAACACCGGAGCGCAACTTACCTGTGGGCAAGACCTCCCTGAGTCTCTCCCAAACTTGACGTCAGGCCCGTCTCCTGGCTCTCTTCGGGCCGAGCCCCTAGTCCCACGACTACGCGTGGGGCCCTGTCCAGGGGCGCGTCACTCTGCCCTTTCTCCGGACGGAGGAATCAACCTAGGGCCCACCAGTGGTAGTGAAGCGAGTGGACTTTACCTGTGTGTGTGCTTTCTAGACCCAGATATACAGTATGTGTGTGGATTAGCTTATACCATGCGAGTGATTCCCTATAGTGTAATCTCGTGATAAGTGACCAGGAACCCAGAGTATAAAATTGGATGAGCCTAATAGCTAACCTTGGCCTAACTTATATCTTTAGTGGAGTCCCGCGCATCCCCCCCCCCCAGTGAACGAAACGCCACAGTGACCAACAGAACAATAATATTGTGCCGATTGTGCCATTCCCTTGTTTATTGAAACTCTCCCTCCCCAGCACACAGGCGTGCGAGTGAAACACCTCAGTGGCTAATAGAAGGAAAAGATATTATTCACATCGTGCCTTCCCCTTGTGCATTAAACCTCCACCCACCCGTGTCTGGGCACATTAGTTAGGGTATGTCTGGACATCTCCAAATGTCCCACTAGAATACCGCAGTCCCCTCCCCCTTCAGTGATCACTGCGCGGCGGACTGTACCCGAGATAGACTTCCGGCCGACAGGTGTCTATGACACAGATGTTAACATAACGTATATACAGTGCCGTCCATTGCTTACGGGCTTGGGAAATTGTAGTAAATTCATTCCTGTGTCCTAACTCATAAGTGTATTTTATGTGCCATAAGCGTTTGGTAAATAATACCATACTTCTACCAGCCGGTATAGTGACAGACTTCCAGTCAAGTAAAACTTTGTGTTAAATTGTTAACCCATCCCCAGCCAACACAGCCTGTAATGTATTTGTTGATGTACTATTGTCCCTGGGAAGATATCTGTAATACATGTGTGTAACAGTCATTGCCTTGTTTTTGTGTCCAGTCCTATTCCTTAGAGTTACCGACCCGGTCTAGAATAGGGACCCGCTGTAGCCTGCGTATTTGAGGGCGAGAAACCGACCCACAAATACGTAGCATAACACTGGTGGCTAGCAGTGGTTCTTGATCCGGACGGTGAAAGAGGACTGGAAATTTTTTTTGAAAATGGCAGCCAAAACACATGTACCCCTACAAAAATTCAACCCAGAACAATGCAACATCATTACATACTTAGATATGGTGAAGCCATACTTGATATTGGGTTTGAGAATGATAATCAGAAAATAGCTGTCACTCTACCTCACCTGGGAAAGGCGGTAACTAGTATAGCACGAAAAATAGTCCCAGATCTCACATGGGCCAGATTTGCAAAAATAGTAACAGAAGCTATTACCCCTTCATTAGGGAAAGTTGTTGCGATGTCACAACTCGATGCCCTGAAATACGATGGTGATTTTGACAACACATTGATCCAGACTCAGTGACTCGTCACCGCTGCGTACCCGGACGCTGAAATAAATACCCAGGACGAACTTGTACTCCACACTTTCCTGAGGATCCTTCCGGGCACGGTGAAAGAGCATTTCATTACTCATGACCCGTCAGGAGACTTGGACCGTGACCTTCGGCTCATCAGACACCTCCTAGCAGCCCGCTCCACCCCACAGCATATCGGCACAGTCACTAACTGCCCCACACAGGCAACGGCGCCCACCATTCCCATGGCACACCATTCAAATATTGTCACCATCGACCCTTGGGAATTTCCTGCCTGCAGCCACAGATATCCTATATATGACATCCGTAGGCAGCTACAAGCTGCCCAGCGCAGGACCACCACAAAAGAGCACCTACCCCTTACCTCATTACATGACGAGGGGGCACACACCAATTGCTCACAGTCTGGGGGAAGCAGAACCCAACAAAGAAGGCGCTCAGGAGGCACAGCCCGGCGGAGAAAACGCCCTAAACCTCCCCCGCACCTCTCCACATCGGCGGGGGCCAGCTCATATCATCCCCCACCCTACAACCAAAGGAGAATTAAAGAAGCGATCCGGAGACATCACCAATCGTCTCCGGAACCTCCTCAACCACACTATGCTCCTCTACTTTTTCCCTCTTCTCACTCTTCTCCCACTATATCTTCCATTTTACCACCTCCTCCTCCTAACCCCCCTTTTCCTCCACACACCACTTTCCCCGCTACCATCGCCTCCCCTCTTCCTAGCTCCTTCTCGTTACTGTCTGCCACCTATCGCCACTCTATCATGCCCTCTCGCTCACCGACCCCACCTGACACTGAAACTTTCACCACTAAAACAACCTCGCCCTTACCCTTGCCAGCACACGTCTCTCCACCAGAGGCGCCGCTGACCACCATGCCACCAACCAAGCCGTGCAGCCCCGCTATGTCCATAATACTGCCAAGCCACCCACACATACACACACCACACACCTCTGCACTCACCGCCGCTCCAGTCACCACACAGATCCAGCATGTCCCCTACGTTCCGCCCCACAGACGATCCTCCACCACCACCCGCACCTCACTACCACACACCCCGCCCACACCAACACCTAATACCTCTCCTATAGCCTTTCTCCTCCACCAATCCTGGGGGAAAATTCCACCCCTCTGCCATCCCAGGGGAACATCCGCTCCACTACCACCTGGACATCCTCACCTGCCACTGGCCAGCATTCTCCACAGCACCACCAACACCGCCCCCATGTGCATCTGGAGAGTGACCTGTAACCCATCGCAGGGTCGACACCATTGCATCTGGAGCACACACCACTTACTGCGACTCCTCCAGCAGGCGAACCACCCTTCCACTCTTCGTGTCGCCTACTCCCACCACCTGCAGGCCAACGTACCAACCGACCACTGGACTACTTTCCTGTATCACCTCAAACCCATCCACGAAAAGTCCAACACAAACCTATACCACCTCCAGTCACGGGGTCGTGACTTTGTAACATACAGGGGAAGGTGGTGAAATACAGGAGTTAAGGGTTGAGGCCGCAGACGACACCAACACCCCCAAACCCCCAAGTACCACCAGGGGTCCGCCGCTGACACTGAGCGGCTGGGAACAGGAACAACGCACCTGTATCCCTTCCTGGCGCCCCTCTTACTCCCAGGTGATGCCCCGGAAAGGTAGCACTTGCCGGCACCTAGTCTCCGGCCAAAATTCCACTTGCCAGGTAAGGGGTGGAGTTTACAACTCCACGCAATGCCGCGGTATTGGCCTTAGTCATACCGGGTACGGGGCAGAGCCGGCCACAGTCCATTCCCCAGTTGCACCCCTGGTACAGGGCCGCGGCACGGACGCGTGTCGGTCGGGCAGGACAGGCCATAAGTTGTCCGACTCCTGTAGTCGTTCCCCCCAGTGTAGCTCCGCAGTACCGGCCACAAGCCATACTGGGTACGAGGCAGGATCTGCCACAGTCCGTCCCTCTGCTACTAGTCCTCTTAGCTCCACGGTATGGGCCATTAGCCACACCAGAGCTACAACCTCCTGTGCCAGTACGACGTCGGCCATTAGTCACGTCAGGCCAGAGGTAGAGCAGGCCATTAGCCGCACTGAAGCTGTTGTCCCCTGTGCCACCACGACATCGGCCATTAGTCACGTCAGGCCTGAGGTAGAGCAGGCCACTAGCCGCACTGAAGCTGATGTCCCCTGTGCCACCACGACATCGGCCATTAGTCACGTCAGGCCAGAGGTAGAGCAGGCCACTAGCCGCACTGAAGCTGATGTCCCCTGTGCTACCACGATGTCGGCCACAAGTCACATCAGGCTGGATGTAGAGCAGGCCACAGTCTGCTTCTCTCCCACAGGAGGACCTGCAGCCAGAGAGGACCCCTCCCCTGAGCCATGGCAAGGCCTTGCCCGAGGCCTTGGTTCCCTGCAACTCTGCCAGTGTGAACAGCGGCCGAGGCGGAGCCCCAGCAGACCCCGCAGCTGATGTCGGGCCCTGTCTACTACTCCCCCGGCCCAAGGTCCCCGAGTGACGACCCTGACAGCGATGCCGCCTTCCAGCCGTTGCCGCAGTCCAGCCACCCTGGGCTCCAGAGCCCTGGGTCCTCAGTCACCCCGGGAGTTGCCCTGAACACCGGGGCGCGACTTACCTGTGGGCGAGACCTCCCTGAGTCTCTCCCAGACTTGATGTCAGGCCTGTCTCCTGGCTCTCTTCGGGCCGAGCCCCTAGTCCCACGACTACGTGTGGGGCCCTGTCCAGGGGCGCGTCACTCTGCCCTTTCTCCGGACGGAGGAATCAACCTAGGGCCCACCAGTGGTGTGAAGTGAGTGGACTTTACCTATGTGTGTGCTTTCTAGACCCAGATATATGTGTGTGCATTAGCTTATACCATGCGAGTGATTCCCTATAGTGTATTCTCATGATAAGTGACCAGGAGCCCAGAGTATAAGATTGGATGAGCCTAATAGCTAACCTTGGCCTAACTTATATCCCTAGTGGAGTCCTGCACATCCCCCCCCAGTGAACGAAATGCCACAGTGACCAACAGAACAATAATATTGTGCCGATTGTGCCATTCCCTTGTTTATTGAAACTCTCCCTCCCCAGCACACAGGCGTGCGAGTGAAACACCTCAGTGGCTAACAGAAGGAAAAGATATTATTCCCATCGTGCCTTCCCCTTGTGCATTAAACCTCCACCCACCCCAGTGTCTGGGCACATTAGTTAGGGTATGTCTGGGCATCTCCAAATGTGCCGCTAGAATACCACAGTTCCCCCCCTTCAGTGATCACTGCGCGGCGGACTGTACCTGAGATAGACTTCCGGCCGACAGGTGTCTATGACAGGTGTTAACGTAATGTATATACAGTGCCGTCCAGTGCTTACGGACTTGGGAAATTGTAGTAAATTCATTCCTGTGTCCTAAATCATAAGTGTATTTTATGTGCCATAAGTGCTGGGTAAATAATACCATACTTCTACCAGCCGGTATAGTGACAGACTTCCAGTCAAGTAAAACTTTGTGTTAAATTGTTAACCCATCCCCAGCCAACCCAGCCTATAATGTATTTGTTGATGTACTATTGTCTGTGGGAAGATATCTGTAATACATGTGTGTAACAATCACTGCCTTGTTTTTGTGTCCAGTCCTATTCCTTAGTTACCGACCCGGTCTAGAATAGGGACCCGCTGTAGCCTGCGTATTTGAGGGCGAGAAACCGACCCACAAATACGTAGCATAACACTCACAAACGTGAAATTTTCCATTTCTACCTACACTATTGTTCGCCTAACCTCCTCCTGCCTTCAAACTAACTAAAAGAGTAAAAGGCGCACCGTCACCGACACCCCAACCCAACAAGGAGACGACAGGAAGGTTACCACCACCTACAAGGGGACACCGGACAGGTGACATTACCTTCCGCGCCATTCAGCTTCTTACATATGTCCCTTCTCCCCACAACCAGACCAGCAGCAAGGTTGCAGCCCGGGAAAACTACTCTCCTGCTGCAGCAGCCATCGCCAGACTCGGGGTGGGACTTGCCAAGGAGCAGTCCCACGTAGGCCCTCGGCAGATCCTACCAGACCTGCGAAGAGGAATGACCGACGGTCTTCCCAGGCCTACATTACCCCAGGGGAGCAGCGGCGCAGCAACATCCACCGGATTTGCTGCCTTTTCTACCGCACACCTTCAGGAGCAGGAGCATGGTTACGTCCACTGGACTAGCTGCCATGGGAGCGTCCGCCTGGATCTCCCCTGCTGTTTGTCTCAGGGAAGGGATCAGAGCCTTGGTAGCGTCAGCCAGACCTGCCATAGAGAAGGCACCCACCGGGTACTCCTCGGCTGCAACTTTCCCCCGGCAGCAGGAGCGTGGTAGTGTCCGCCAGACCTGCCCGAGTGAGAGCGTCCACCGGACCTCTCCCTCCTGCCGCCCCCAAGATGAGTGGTGCCCCAGTAACGTCCACCGGACTTACCGGGCGGGAGGAGCGTCCTCCGGATCTCCTGTCCCCATGTAGTGCTGTAATTTTAAGGATAATTTAAGTATACTTAAGTTAGTATAAGTGTAATATAAGTTAATATAAGTGTAGTATACTGTAAGTTAGTATAAGTGTGATGTAAATGTAGCCCTGAACCCCTGATGCCTTCATCTACAATGGATAGGGAGTAATCATCAAACTCATGTTTAGGCTTGCTCCTTGTTAATATTTATGGCGGAAAGTGAAATACTAGTAATAGAGGAACTGTATAGAGCGATTATGGGAGTGAGAGTCATAGTCAGTTCTCACGAAAGAGGCAAAAGTTTAGCACGAGTTTAATAATCGTGAAAGTTTTTATACATACTTTAAATTCGAAATTTGTAAGTCTGGTTTGATATTACCATCTTTTTGTACTACATAGTAATGAATTAAAGCTTAGCTAAATTCTAATTGCTGATAATAGACATTTGTAACCGCGAAATTTGCTTTACACTCGCGTTTAGTCACGTAGGCCTAACAAATGCGATACATGGTTATAATTAGTTTAAACTCGTTGGTTTAGGCTTCAGTATAATTGTCAGTCCCATATGATTACCACAAAATTTTAAACATTGTCAGTCAGTCCGTCTATGTATGTCGAGTGTGAACACCTTATTTCTTATTCCTTGTTAGTTGGTGTAGATGGTAATCCTGCAGAGGAATTTGTCGAAGTCAGTTCCGATGTTAGGACAACCGCAAGGAAGAGAGCATGTGGCCGAAGGCGAGTGACGCTCATTGTGATCTTTAACACCGTGTCGTCCACAGGTGAGTAGTTGGCGCGCTCTCCATTTCCCCCCTATTTTATTCCTGTAATTTAATCCTCTCTGTTTATATTAGTAGGTTGACTGATAATGTATCCTCTAACTTCCTTTTGTAATGATTGTGATCTTTGACGCCGTGTCGTCTACAGATTGCCGTTGTTCCATCGTAGCCATCTGCCTCGATGAAAGTAACCAAACGGTTCTTCTCATTTGTGCCCATTACACAAATTCCCCCCCCTCCCATTTCTTTTCTGTTACACGTAATTGAATGTGGAATTAATTGGCCCATTAGAATAATCTATTCTTTCGATGTGAAGTGTTTAGGTTGATAGAGTTTTGGTATTCACATGTAATTGTTTCCCCTAAAAGCACCAATTATTCATCCAATTTAAACCCTTGAGCCAGTAGTATCTTTCTTTGAATATGGTATTAATGTATGAATAACCTTTTGAGTTAGTGCGTATGTTCCAGACTTGGTGGAGTATTTTGTGGAGGTGGTGTCTCAGGGAGTTAGCTTAACGAGTCCGTTAGAGACCATGAGAGTACTAGATACACATGAGATACAATTATTTTGAATACTGTATTAGGCTAAGAGGTGAAGTTATATATATATATCTATATTAGTGTATGTAAATGTAAAATAGGGCATATATCCAACTGTGTAGAACACTATACATCTTAGTGTGATAATATTCTGAGTATTCAATCAGCTATGGTGATCACACGCTTGAAATATTTGATCCTTGTTATATTTAGTCTGCCCTGTGATAATCTCAGTGGGAAGGAGAATTATTTATTTCTGTTTTCTAGGAATTCATAGTCTGAAAAGTAACCTATGGTTAATTTGATCAGTATCTAGTTTCTTATATTGTATGTTTAGACTTAGTAAATATTAGATTAAGTTTTTATTGTGTTTGAACTATAATCCTCTGGAAAGTTTATTTGTGAGATTGAGTGGCCCGCAAGGTGTGTTGCTATGTTAAGACTCAAGCACTCTAAACTATTCACGCTACCCTAGTCACTTATTCGCAAGGCCTCAGTGCTCTATATCTTACTTTAGAGGAGCTAACAATTCTTTCCCGGCATTCGCTGGGTGGTGGCAGCCTACTCTTGTAACTCTGGTTCATAGTGATGAGATCTTCTCTTAATTTTCGTTATTAACTGGGAACCTAAATTTTGGATCCTTACACCCACTCCCGAGCCCGGGAGCCTGGTCAATGTCCGCCGGACTTGCCAGGCCGAAGTAGCTTCTCAGGAATCTCCTCCCTCGACCCCGGTGTGGAGTTCCGGTAGCGTCCGTCAGACCTGCCACACACAGGGAGCGACTGCCGGTTCTCTCTCCTCCATCAATCCAGAGGCTCCCACAGAGGGACACGTCTCTGGCTCAGCCTGCCCCTCCTGTGGTCGAGTGAGACATCCCTCTTCCTCCCCCCATACCACCTGGGGTGTAGACTGCTCCCCTACTGGTACGTCGTGGCAGGAGGTCTGGAGCGGACCAGTCATGGGCGTCCTGTCGGTCCAGCCATCCCCTCTACGCCCCCGGATGCTGATGGACTCCTCGGGATGCCACGGCGCAGGCAACCCCTGACAGCCTTCCCTTCCCAGTGAGACCATAGCCCCCAGCCACCGAGGGGCACGCCACCAACCTCGGGCTCCACTCAGCCTGAGGCCACCCACTGTATGCCCACCACTTCCAGAGGCCGGTGTAGAGCTGTCCGCCTCCTGGCTCTATTCGGCTCCAGCCCCAAGGGCCAGACTACACCCGAGGCCTCCTCCAGGAGGGACCAGAGAAGGCCTCCCTCTACACCACCCAGCCACCCACGTCATGAGGCCCGCACACACCACCCACGTCATGAGGCCCGCACACACCACCCGGACGGCCTCCCTCCGACACCGGGCCACCACCTGAACCTTCTGGGGAAAAACCCCTGAACAGTGAGTGACTTACCCTAATACGGAACTCCACCAGTGAACTTCCCCTGTGCAACATCCCATCCTCTGTGTAAACCCTTGTCGTGACTGTATAATTAAAGTAAGCTCTAAACTCCCCTCTGTGTTCATTTCTCCCAGTGACAATATACCCCCTGCTTGTGAATCTGATTATCATTCCCCTGGACTGATCACCACCTGGGAATAGTGGTAGCCCATGTGACTCTCCTTATGACCCTCCGTGTGCCCCTCATAGATACGAAGGTTCAGTGCCCCCAGTGTAGACTCCTCCCCCGGAGTTTTGTATGAATTTACCCCGAGGCCCTGTGATATTGGACTTGTATTAAATTGTGTTTCGCCCCAACGGGGACATGCGGTAATCACCAGACTTGTAGTCCCTAAGGTGTATCTCTGCTATATTCGTTGGTTGCCCCTAGAGTGTACCATAAGGGAATCTGTGAGTGCCATATGTAATGTTTGATATTACACTGTGTATGTCGATATATGGTAATATATGTGCAATACTGGTTAGCCTGTGTTTTTGCCCTGTTCCTTTGGTATAAGTTCTGGCCTGGTCTTGAATAAAGAAACCAAGGCTTGTGTCTGTGTCTTAGGGAGCAAGAAGTTGCACCTAAAAACACAGAACATAACACTGGTGGCAACCGGTGGTTTTTGATCAGGCTAAAAAGAACACCAAGGAACAAAAAGGGAGAGTATCAAAATGGCTACCAAAACGCACGTACCCATACGTAGATTTGACCCCAACCAGTATGACATCGACACATACGGTACATGTGTATGATCAAACCCTTATTGGACATAGGCTTTAAACATGACAAAGAAAAAATAGCATTAACCCTACCTAGGCAAAATAGTCTCTCACATCACTGCAAAAATCATCCCTGGATTGACGTGGGCCCAATTCAGGCAGATCGTAACCCAGGCTGCAATGCCACCGCTAGGAAAGTTCGTTATGCTGTCACAACTCGACGCCCTCACCTATGACGGAAACCCAGGTGATAACCTCATCCAGCCCAGGCAACTCATCACCGGCGCATACTTGGGAACAGACACAGCTACCCGGGACCTACATACCTTCAATAACCTCATTAGGATCCTCCCCAGCAACATTAGAAAGCATTTTAACATCCACAACCCTACGGGAGATCTTGACAAAGACATCCAGTTGGTGCGTTGCCTCCTCACCGCCTGCCCCAGCCCTCAGCAGTAAGCCGAGTTCCAACCCACAAACCTGCCCAACATAAGCCCCGGACGGCCCCCAACCACACCATCCCTTCACCACCACCCCCTATACCAAGGGCCCTCCCCAACAAGTGGCACCCTAACCAAAAAGATAACAACAACCTAATTTCCATCAATCCATGGGAATTCTCAGCATGTAACAACAGATGTCTGATTCACGACATACGGAAGCAGTTGAAGGCTTCCAGATGCAGAACTAACAACCCGGGATGATGCAAGGTCTCCGTAGACGAAGAGAATCTCGAAAAAGACGCCCCCACCATGGGGGTGTTCTCTTCACCAGTGAGGAGAACACCCCCACCCACCTGGATTTTTAGGCCTGCCCCGGCACCTCCCCATGGTGGCAGGGGCCACATCGCAGAAATACCGTCCCCGAGTCTACGACAAAATTAAGTTGAATGGGGTTACAGCGAGGCTTCTGCTTGATACGGGAGCGGCCTGGTCTTGCCTCTACCACCACTTCTACTCCTGTCACGCCTCGGTTTTCGGCCCCCTGCTCCCCACCACTGCTCACCTCGTAGACGCGGGGGGCTGGCCCCTGCCCATCCGTGGGGAGACCAGGGCGCTATGTTCCAAAACCCACCAAAACATCTCCATGCAACACCAGTTCATCGTCTTCAACTCCACCTGCCGTGTGTACGACAGCTACCTGGGTCTGGACCTCCTCCAGAAACTCCGCACTAGCATAGACTGCTATAAACGACGCCTTCACTTCAAGACACCAACAGACCCACCCAACCAGCCACTATGCACATGCTCCACCATCATACCTCCCTGTACCACCCCCAACCCCCCTCCCAACCCACGACCCACCACTTTCCCCACTACCATCCCCCCCTCAACATGAGGCCTGGCTCCACCTCCACCACCCCACCGGAAACTCCGTCCTATTCTCCTCAACCCCACTAACAGGAGCTGCTGCCTCCTGCCTGCTATTCCCCACATTCCTACCTCCCCATATAGCAGCAGTACGAATTGCCAACATCTNCCATGCACCGACCCCTTCATCACCCCCCCAACACCCTACCTCCGATTCCCAACCACCTTAACCAACAGCAAGCAGACACCCTCCAACACCTCCTGGACTTTCAGGACATATCCTCAATGGGACCCACAGACATCTGCCATACAACGTACCTGTCCCACAAGATTCACACCACAGGACTGCCTATCCGCCAACCATCCAGAAGAAAAAATCCAAACCAACGGGCCAGCAGGTCCAGGACATACTTAATGCCGGTGTAATTTCTCCATCTACCAGCCCTTGGTCATCCCCCCTCGTCTTAGTACAGAAAAAAGACGGCACCACGTGTTTCCGCATGGATTACAGGCGGCTAAACGACATTACCACCAAAGATGCCATGCCCCTCCAAAAATAGATGACTCCCTTGATTCTTTGTACAGAGCGTCGTGGTTCTCCACTCTCAACCTCCAGTCGGGATATTGGCAAGTCCCTGTCCACCCCAAAGACAAGGGCAAGACTGCAGTCTTCACAAGCAATGGCAGACACTATGAATTTAACGTGCTTCCTTTCGGCCTCTGTAACGCCCCCGCAACCTTTTCCCACCTCATGGAATCTGTACTCAGCAGCCTCACCTGGGAAATATGCCTAGCATGTCTAGACGACGTCATCGTCTTCAGCCAAACCTGGGCCACCCATCTCCACTGCCTCAAACAAGTCCTCCTCAGAATACGTCAAGCGGGACTCAAACTAAAACATTCAAATGCGTCCTTGCCCAACACTCCCTCTCCTTCCTCGGGCACGTCATTTCCAAGGAGGGCATCACACCAGACCCTGACAAACTACGAGCCATCTCGGACATCCCCATTCCTTGGGACGTACACAAGGTCCGCGCATTCCTCGGCCTCGCCTCGTACTACAGGCACTTTGTCAGGGTTTTTGCCAACATAGCCAAGTCCCTTCATGACCTAACCAAAAAGGGCAACACATTTACCTGGGCACCTGACCGCATAGAAGCCTTCCAAACCCTCAAGAACAAACTCATCACAACCCCAGTTGTTGCATTCCCCAACTACAACTTGCCCTTCCATCTCCACACAGATGCATCTCTTGTGGCGATCGGGAGCGTCCTCGCCCAAGTACAAGAGGGACAGGAACACATCATCGCATGCACCAGCCGCACCCTCAACCAGGCTGAAAAAAAATACACAGCCACAAAACAAGAATGTCTGGGGATCATCTGGGCGGTGGAATATTTCCGAGCCTACCTGTCCAGAACTCATGTCACCATTGTCATGGATAACCAAACACTCCAGAAACACATAACGCCCAGGTTATTGGATGGAGATAGACCCTAGAAGAAATTGATTTTGACATAGCCTACCGGCCAGGCGAACTCCCCACCAACGCTGACACACTGTCCAGGTTGCACATTAATGCCATCAACAGCACCCCAAGCCTCTTGCAACAATGGCAAGACAAAAACGAACCAGACTGGATCCCCCATCACACATTCTCCAAACTCCAGCAGCACGGAGATCATCTTTGCACACCATCAGGACACAGCCCTCGACCCACACACAGCCCTGGACGCCCTTACACACTTACACTATGACAATGGGATCCACCTAGGAACCAAAAAACTCCTACAGATTTTTAACAACATCTACTGGACACCTAATCCTTCCCAACTAGCCAAACAAGTTGTGCAAGCTTGCCATGCGTGCACCCTGGGAAAAGACACCACCAGAACAGCAGGCCCCACTGGACATATTCAAGCCAACAAACCGTGGCAGCTCCTCTCCGTCGACGTAATCAGACCACTCCCATCTAAATCAGGCTACAAATACATCATCACCTTCGTTGACACTTACTCCAAATTCCTCATCGCCTGCCCCACCAAGGAACACCACGCGGTCGCAGTGGCAGATGCCCTGTCGCGCCATGTGTTCCCATACTGCAGCATTCCCCAGGCCCTCCATTCTGACAACGCACCTGAATTCACTGGTAAGATTTGGGCGCAACTCGCCAAAACATTTGGGTACACCATTTCCCATTCATCCCCCTACTGGCCCCAAGGAAACAGCATCAGTGAGAGGAGCCATCGTACCCTACTCAACCAAGTACGAACAAGGATAAACAAACAAAAAACGAAGACTGGCCAGCCCATGTGAAGATCATACAGTGGGGAATGAACTGCTGACCCCGCAAGGACGGCATCACCCCCCATGAAAGAGTATTCGGCAAAACACCCCTTCTATTGCCGCTGTGCAACCACTTGCACCCTCCATCCACCTCCCCCACCTCAGACCCCCAGCATCACCTTAAGCGGAAGTTACATCACCTACAAAACGCACAAGACCTTAAAACCGACCTGACACCCACCAACCCCTACAAACCAGGCGACGTTGTCATGGTGGCAAAACTACCAACAACACACAAGTTATCACCACGATATGAAGAAACTTTCCAATCATCAAGGTCCCAAACCTCTACCAAGTCACAGTACATCACAACACCACCCGCACCTATCGAAACCGACATGTGCATTACCTCTGACCCCTTCCACCCCCTCTCATCCACCCCCACCCTCTCCTACCCTGCACGTCACCTCATCACCCATCCACAATGACAATGACTCACTCTCGTACTGTGTCACACCTTCCATCTCTTCCCCCTCACCTAGCTCCCCCTCTTCAACATCTCCCCTCAACCCCCCTTCTCTGACTCTCCACCCGTATCTGACACCTCCTCCCCAGCCCCAACAACTGCACCTCACATTCTACCCCCCACCACCATGCCACCGCTGCCAAACCAGGCCCAACATGGCACACCCAACCAGGCCCAACATGGCACACCCAACACGAGGCCACCAACCAGCTCCCCCAGCACGCCCATAATCTCCAACACTGACCACTCCACCACCAATCCAGCACACCACCACTTCTTCATCATCCAGGGTCCCAACCTCCACCATCACACCACCCCCACCACCACTGGCCCCACGTAGGCCACCCACAATGCCGCCCACTACCACCTGCCCAGCACCACCCCTTCCTCAACATCCACCACTCTCCCACCCACACCCCAACACCATGAACCACCAATGCCCACGGCTACCCACTCACCTCCTCACCACCAACACCTATCTTAACCACTACCAGGACCCGATCAGGCCGCCTATCGCGCCCACGGGCCAGATACGCCCCTACCCCATCATCACCAAACACATCGCCCACCCACACCCATCACAAACCACCCACACCAAACACCAACTCCCTCACCCTACACCATGTGGATCGGAATATTCCACTAACCAGGCCCAGTAATCGGATTAAGACAAATCCGCCTCATAAAAGCGGGACAGCCACCTGCATCTCCAGTCTCCAGCCGTCGGTCAAGGGAAACATGCCTCACTCCCCTCCACCCGAGATGAAGATCACGCATATACTTTGGACTCCTGCTGGAGAACAAAAACACCGACTGAGGGGGACCTCCCAGCTACTCAACCTCCTCCAGGCGACAGACCAACCCTCGACCTTAGAAGTCGTCTTCAGTCACCACCAGAAAGCACACCTGCCAACGCTACACTGGAACAACCTCCTCCGACACCTAACCCCCATCCCACAGATGGCCAAGTCCGATACCTACCACCTCCAACCACGGGGACGTGACGTCGACCCCCAAGATGGTGGTAAAATGTGCAACGACACCAACACCGCTACCCAACAAGGAGACGACAGGGAGGTTACCACCACCCTACAAGGAGACACAGGACAGGTGACATTACCTTCTGCGCCACACCGGCCCACATCACCTTCCATACGTCCCTTCTCCCTGCAGTCAGACCAGCAGCAAGGTAGCAGTTCGGGAAAACTACTCTCCTGCCGCAGCAGCCATCACCACACTCGGGGTGGGACTTGCCAAGGAGCAGTCCCAAGTAAGCCCTCGGCAGGTTCGGTAAAGAGAAGGAGCAACCGTCCGTCTTCCCAGACCTATGTTACCCCAGGGAAGCAGCAGTGCAGCAACATCCACTGGATTTGCTGCAGAGGGAGCAACCACCGGTTCTTCCTCTTCTGCCACCCACCTTCGGGAGCAGGAGCACGGTTACATCCGCCAGACTAGCCACCGTGGGAGCATCCACCGGATCTCTCCTGCTGTTCGTCCCAGGGAAGGGAGCAGAGCCTTGGTAGCATCTGCCAGACCTGCCATAGAGGAGGCACCTGCCAGGTACTCCTCGGCTGCAACTTTCCCCCAGCAGCAGGAGCATGGTAGCATCTGCTGGAGCTGCCCGAGCAAGAGCGTCCGCTTGACCTTTCCCTCCTGCCACCCCCGGGACGAGTGGTGCCCCGGTAACATCCGGCAGACTTACCGGGCGGGGGGAGCGTACGCCGGATTTCCTGTCCCCACTCCTGAGCCCAGGAGCCTGGGCAACATCTGCTGGACTTGCCAGGCCGGAGGAGCTTCTCAGGAATCTCCTCCCTTGACCTCGGCGTGGAGTTCCGGTAGCATCTGTCGGACATGCCACGCAGAGTGAGCGACCACCGGTTCTCAATCCTCCGTCAGTCTGGAGGCTCCTGTAGAGGGACATGTCTCTGGCTCGGCCTGCCCCTCCTGTGGTCGAGTGAGATGTCCCTCTTCCTCCCCCCCATACCACCTGAGGCGGAGACTGCTCTCCTACAGGTATATCGTGGCAGGACTTCTGGAGCGGACCAGTTGTGGGAGTCCTGTTGGTCCAGCCATCCCCTCTACGCCCCCAGACACTGACGGACTCCTCAAGACGCCGCGGCCGCAAGCAACCCCTGACGGCCTCCCCTACCGAGCGAGACCACAGCCCCCAGCCACCAAGGGGCACGCCACCGACCCTGGGCTCCACTCAGCCTGAGGCCGCCCACCATACGCCCACCACTTCCAGAGGCCGGCGTAGAGCTGCTCGCCTCCTGGCTCTATTTGGCCCCAGCCCCGAGGGCCAGACTACGCCCAAGGCCTCATCCAGGAGGGACCAGAGAAGGCCTCCCTCTACACCACCAAGCTGCCCACATCACGAGGCCCGCACACACCACTCGGATGGCCTCCCTCCCACACCAGGCCACCACCTGAACCTTCTGGGGAAAAGCCCCTGAACAGTGAGTGACTTACCTTAATACGGAACTGCACCAGTTAAGTTCCCCCGAGCAACATCCCATCCTCTGTGTAAACCCTTGTCGTGACTGTATAATTAAAGTAAGCTCTAAACTTCCCCCCCTCCTGTGATAATTTCCCCCAGTGACAGTATACCCCCCGCTCGTGAATCAGACTATCATTCTTCTAGACCGATCACCACCAGGGAATCGTGATAGCCCATGTGACTCTCCTTATGACCCTCTGTGTGCCCCCATAGATACAAAGGTTCAGTGCCCCCAGTAGACTCCTCCCCCGGAGTTTTGTATGAATTTACCCCGAGGCCCTGTGATATTGGACTTGTATTAAATTGTGTTGCTATGTCAGGGACATTCAGTGATCACCAGACTTGTAGTCCCTAAGGTGTATCTCTGCTATATTTGTGTGTTGCCCCTAGAGTGTACCATAAGGGAATCTGTGAGTGCCACATGTAATGTCTGATATTATACTGTGTGTTATGCTATGGTTTCTCGCCCTCAAATACGCAGGCTACAGCGGGTCCCTATTCTAGACCAGGTCGGTAACTCTAAGGAATAGGACTGGACACAAAAACAAGGCAGTGACTGTTACACACACATGTATTACAGATATCTTCCTAGAGACAATAGTACATCGACAAATACATTACAGGCTGGGTTGGCTGGGATAAGGTTAACAACTTAACCCTCTTGCCACGGTACCACGATTCGCGTTACATATGATGGGTTGTGCCCACGCACACGGTCACAAATCGCGTTTTAAAGCGGAAAAAAATAACCAAAAATAAAGTTTTTGGCTGATTTGCATGAAATTTGGGTGCATTCTAGCGGCCGCGCGTCTCTTCGGAGGCAACACATTGGCCACACTCTCAGGGGTGTCGGGTGTCCGGAGCTAGGCAGAGCAGTACCTGACAAGCAGCCAAGCCGTGAGGTTGTGCGAGTGTGTCCCTTTAAATCCTACTAATTCTCCCTCCTCCCGCCTGAGGCAAAGCCCCTGTTAGACTCAGTATTATAATAGATTATTTGTGACCATATTTTGACGTGATTATGTTGGTGGAACATAGATATATAACTAGAGAAGCACTGGTGTTCGTTATCAGCCGTTAGGCCTACCAGCGATAAAGGGTTCACTGTGGCGGGGTTCCACCACTCCCGCCTCCCCCAGACCTCCTGACAGACGAGCGCTGTGAGTAAATATACGTATGAAAAAGTGAAGCCTTGACTGTATATTTGTGTGAAATATATATAGTGGCTTGCTTATTGGAAAAATAGACGTAAGAGCCTTTACATACGGTAATAGTCATTGACTTGAAAGGGGCAAGTGTTATCTGTTATGCCATAGTCGGAAAGGGAGTATTAGAGGTGGTTTATAGGAATGGAATTTGTTACTTTTGTTATAAATGCATATGAACTGGTGTGAAAATGCGTGAAACATGCTGCCTGTGTTCAGGAACGAGCTTTGTGTATGCCATAGATTGAGTTGCGTTGTACTCTCGAGA